>CAUYLG010030912.1:0-19690 GCA_963573385.1 Cacajao melanocephalus
CGTGTGGCTCCTCCGCCGGGAATTTCCTAGTCTGTGGGCAACAAAAATTCGTCTGAAAGTGCGGCGTCCACTCGCTCTCTGCGCTTTCACTGGGAGCTACAATCCTGAGCTGTTGTTAATCGGCCATCTTGGATCTCTCCGCCCACAATTTTTTTTTTAATGAGATTTGAACATCTGAGAAAAATGATCAACTCGCCCAGTCTTTGCATCCTGGCTTTCTGCAGTGGAAGTCCTACTCCAATTGGCCCAACTAGGAGTGTTATGACCTCTCACACTTTTTCCAATACATTGCTCTTCCTGGCATCTGTCTGCAGAACTGCAACTCTAATGTGCTGCTCATCTCTGTTTTCAGCAGCTTCCAAACTCTGACACTGGTCCTGTCAGGGCTCCAAGTCATGCAAGATAGAAATCTGTCTCTTTGACATCCTCCAGAAAAGCCAGAACATTGAGTACAAGGTCTAGTCATTTATTTCTGACCTGAGGGTATAACCCTAGTATGGGAGATCTTTTTGTGGTTGTTTCCTACTATGCCACATGAGAGCAGAGGCACAGGCACAAATTGTGCACCAAATCTAATAAATCTTTCTTGTCCTTTTATTGGGATCCATTCTTAATTTTATAATGGTCTGGGTATTGCAGATTTTCAACTGCTGTCTAGACTCCACACAAAAGTATTCTGGTCAATATATTAAGATTAACATAGTGTCTCCGTGAGGGAAGGAGTGTCTGTCACTTTCTAGCCCATCATTTTACTGACGTCACCTCAAGTTTTTTTTTTTTTTTTTTTTTGAACTACCAAATACTTGGTCAACAGGTTAACTCAACAGAAAATATCTTTTAAATGTACGGATCTCCAGTAAACATATGATTGAACATTAGCTAATGTCGATATTAGCCACCCAAGCTCTTTGTAATATTTTTACAGTGAGTAAAACTATCTCTTCAGTAAAGTTATGGAAATGTCTTTTTAATAAGGAAATAAAAAAGTTAGAATATTTTTTTAAATCTCTCAGGAAAGTGCCAATAAGAAAAAATTGAGAGCCAAAAAGTGACAGAGTATGGGAATAGAAACTTGATAAAAAATAAGTTATAATAGAAATTTCTAAATTGTATAAGGAAGCATGGAATAATAGAAAGCCTTATTAGTGAGTCATATTCAATAAGTTATTAAGCCATTCTGAGACCTACCTCATCTGTAGAGGAAGATATAGATATCTATTGGTTGACTATCCAGCAGTTCTGTGAGGTTCAAAGGAAATAATGTGTGAAAATACTTGATAAATCATTAAACTGTTTTTAATCACATGATTTCTGTACTTTCACTCTCTTCCTCTGTTATATACAAAGTAGGGCATTGAAATTCTTTGGTCTTTTCCTTATGTTCCTTATACTTGATTTGGAAAAACCTTAAATCTGTAAAGAAGTCAATGCTCTCTATTCACCTATTCTGTGCAAGAATTTTTCTGGTACTTACATGAAGCATTTAGTTTCAGATGTTCTAAAGGTCTTCAGGGAGCTTATAGAGCTCAACCTTTTTGTGATACTGAGTCTGGAACTATTCACAAATGTCAATTTCAGTTTGGGAGGCATTTTAGACAGATTACTGTAAGCACCGTTTGACATTATTTAGTACAATGGAATCAATTACAATTAGCTCTTACAAGATTGACTCTACCCAGTGCTACATGCTACTTCTGAGGAACATGTGCTACATGCTACTTCTGAGGAACATGTGAGGAGCACAAAGTATTCATATCAGATGATATAACCTGGAATAACCATAAGTAAAAGAAATGGAGTAAAAAGCTAATCATTACTGAGAATATTCTTTATGACAATTCCTAAAAGAAGTTCTTAAACTAGGCATTTTTGCAACTGCTTTATAATGTCATTCTAGTAACTGCATTACTGTAGATAAAACCAATACTAGGAAATATAAAATAATTCATAAAAAGTTTATAAAAATAGTTAATTGAAAACCAAATATTTGAACCCATATGCAAGCATATCTTAATTATATTGTCTATATTTTAAAATGTAGATATATATAGCTAAATTTTATAAATTAAATGTTTCTCATTAAAAATAATTAGAAATTTAGAGATAAAACAGATTTCAGACATGATAAAATGTATTCTTAGAAAAAAATAGTATCTTGGAAAATCACATTTAACCATTTAACAATATTCAATTGAATTAAATGTTTAAAAAAAAATACCCACTCTTAAATACAAGAAATTGTGGTGTTTATCAGTAAGATCCAGGAAGAAAGAAGTTTTAAAGCAAAGCACTTTAACCATGGGAAAAAACTGTCAATGTCTATTATCGAATAGGGTCAGTAATTACTTTTGCAAACAAAAAAACAAATAAAACTGCTTTTCACAAAACACTTAGCTGTCCTTTCCTTTTCTGGTCTCCTCCTAAATATTTTAAGACAAGTGGTCAAGCTGTAGTGAACACGTAATCTGTATGCTTTTTGATTAAACAATTAAGTAGGCTGCCCATTTACAATTAGCCTGATTTTCTCCTGTGTGGTAGTATGCGTACTTAACAACAGAACCCAATGGAAATTCATTTAACAAAGTCTGCCTACATGGTTTCAAATATGGGCCTAACTTGAAAATGCAGTCATAATTAAATCTGAGGACTAAAACAAATCTGTATAAAAAGATTCTGCTAAATAAGGGAAAATTCAAGTCTAGGGCTACATTCTGAAATGATACTGAAGTGGAACCTCTGCAGCAAGACTAACCTTGGAAAGGGCGGGGAGGAGGGAAAAGAAACACTTGATATGCAGTAAACATAAAGGAGCAATTTTGTTCAAAACATATAAATTTGGCAAAATCACCAGACTGCAAATAATTGTAACGGTTACAAACAAAAATATGTTTTTCATAGTCTTAGTGCAGAAAAATTAAATCTGTCTTTTTAGTTTGGATCATGAAATCCTAGCAAATTCAAAAATGGTAGAATGATTTTAAAGGAAAGCTGTGCAGCTATGTATCATACACAGAACTAAATATGTACAAGCATCCGTTTTGTATAGTTTTTGTTCGTTCTGTGTAATTGTTTATTGTTTCTTTGTTGGTTCTCTATTCCTCTCACATCCTGGCTTTTGTTGTCCTTTTTATTCTTAATGAAATTTGGAATACGATTTCACAATAGTGGGCTATTTTGAAAATAAGGGTTCTGTTATGATATATTGTAAAAATATTAATTTTTTAAACTTATATTTGTGTAAAAAATGACTTTTCTTCAAACAACAAATCCTGATACCACTAGAGCATAAAAAACAAACTTTTCAAATATAGAAGTATTCTCGTTATTAGTTTTTCAATATAAAGAGAGGTTAAGAAAATGTATAAAGTGATATACTTTCATATGACTTATAATGAAAACAGAATATTTAAATTGAAAAAGGGTAATAAAAGGCAGAAATGTACTATAAGTCAAGAAAAGGGAAAAATGTAAATAGGCTTTGTGAAATAAACCATAAACAAGTATCACTGGAAATAAATGATTCTTAGAATGACTTAAGGGTTGGGTGCTGTGGCTCATGCCTGTAATCCCAGGACTTTGGGGTTGAGGCAGGCAGAAAGCTTGAGCTCAGGAATTTGAGACCTTCATGGGCAACATGACAAATGACAAACCCCCTCTCTACTAAAAATACTAAAAACTAGCTGGGAGTTGTGGCTCATGCCTGTAATCTCAGCTACTTGGGAAGGTAAAGTGGGAGGATTGCCTGAACCAGGGAAGTTGAGGTTGCAGTAAATCTGAACTGGGATCATGCCACTGCACTCTAGCCTGGGTGACGGAGTGAGCCCATTTGGTCATGTTTCATAGTTTTGCAGTTACAAATTGTGCTGCTATAAACATGTATGTCCAAGTATCTTTCTTGTATAATAACTTCTTTTCCTCTAAGTAGATACCTAGTAGTGAGATTGCTGGATCAAATGGTAGATCTACTTTTAGTTCTTTAAGGAATCCCCATTGTTTTCCACAGTGGTTGTATTACACTAGTTTACAGTGTAAAAGTGTTCCCTTTTCATCACAAGCATGCTAACATCTATTTTTTATTTTAATTTTAAATTTTGGAAATTTTTGCAGGAGTGTGGTATTGCAATGTGGTTTTGATTTGCATTTTCTTGATCAATAGTGATGTTGAGCACTTTTTCATGTTTGTTGGCCATTTGTGTATCTTCTTTTGAGAATTGTGTATTAATGTCTTTAGTCCACTTTTTGATGGGACTGACTTTTCTTGCTAATTTGTTTGAGTTCTTTGTAGATTCTGGATAGATTAGTCCTTAGTCAGATATTTAGATTGTGAAGATTTTCTCCCATTCTGCTGGTTGTCTGTTAACTCTGCTGATTATTACTTTTGCCACGAAGAAGCTTTTTAGTTTAATTAAGTACCAACTATTTATCTTTGTTTTTGTTGCATTTGCTTTTGGGTTCTTGGTCATGACGTCTTTATCTAAGCCAATGCCTGGAAGGGATTTTTCAATGTTATCTTCTAGAATTTTTAAAAAGATGACAAGACTGATGCCTCCTAGAACGATTATGAACTATTATTTTGATATTTTCTCATCAGCCAACCTCAAAGTTCTACAGCTTTTTACATTTTTTGCCCATTAGTGAAGTTGGCATCTAATTTTCTGGATTATCTGTTTTCCTTTTCTTTGTTTTTTTTTTTTTCTAATGTCAACCCTTCTTCAAAACGTGGCTCAAAACTTAACACCTCACAGAATTATCTTCTTATTGTCATCTGACATTTATCACCCTTTTACATTGCATCTCAGCCTGCAACTTATTCCGTTTGTGGATGTTGGTCAATAAGTTTCTCCAAGTCTGTGTGTGTATGTATCCATATGAATATGCATGTGAGAGTTTTATGAGCTTATCAGAGGACTCTTTCTACCTTATTACCCCTACCTCTTAGAACAGGGCACTAATACAAAGGAAAAGCTAAATAAATGTTACTAAACCATTGCCTGTAGTAACGATGATTTTAATTACTAGGATAAAAACATAATTAGCACTTGTAGATCACATTAGTGCTTAACAAAAGCTTTCAGATATACCAGCTAATATGTTCATTATTTTATAATATATAGTTTAGTTTATGTCATGACAATTAAAGTGTATAATAACAATGATTTGTATTTAGCTTTGTAGTGTGGGGATTTCTTTTGTATTTATGTATGAAGATATCCTGGGCATTAATAACATTTCAAACTAATAATGGATTCTTTAACTGGTTGCTCAGCAATCCCATTATGCTTCTCTCTTTCAGACAGTTCCACTATGTACACCCCAGCTACCTCCATTCTGTTTTCTAGTTTGAGTCAGACTTCTTTCCATCCCTGAGTGACAATAAAGATTTCAATTTTTTAAAACATGAACGAAAGCTATGCTGTAAATATCCACACTTCCTTCCCTCATACTCCTCCTAGACTTTAGGCGAAGCATCAGTGGAGAAGATAAGAAAATCAACAGCCGGTCTCAAAGGTGGCTATTGAAAGACAATACTAATGTAGGCTTACCTGATTACAAAAGCTGGCATTTGATTAAGAAAAGATTAACAGATTGGGTGCAGTTGGAGAAATACTTTCTAAACTTAGCCTAAAGGTATTTCATGATTACTAATACATATCATAGCATCCAGATCTTAAAGTAATGCAACAGTATCATTTTTAATGGTCCTTTGTTAAATGGGATAGAAAATTGTTTTTTCACCAAAGCTTTTTATTTAGCCCTAATTAAGAATAACAATAAATGTTTAAAGCTTTTTCAAAAACTATTGCTTAGGAAGAAAAAAAGAGCAATAGTTTATGTGTAGCTTAACAAATCACCTTAATAAATATTATGTTGATGTACAAAAACAGACCCAGAGGCCAATCAGTAATGTTAGTTTAAAGTTGAATTCTTTATCATAAGAAAGTGAAAGAAATGTTGAGTCATGTCTCATCTCTTATCCCCACTCACTCTCAGAGAGAGAGACTGTGGGTTTGGAAGAGGAAGACAGAACAGAGTGAATTTGGGCTCTCAAAAGAAGAAAAGCTGACATTTTAAAGAATGGTAATATTTAGCATTCACTTTTTTCTTGAAATTTCATTTTATTCTTTGAATAGTTAATACATTCAAATGTTTTAAAATTCAGAATAATCTTACTATTTTAATTTTCCAGTTTCTACACAAATGATAGGATACTATCTGTATTCACACTGAACTGTATTATTATATAGTAGCAAATCTGGGAGTTCTTTATATATCAAAATTTCTCTTATTCTTTTATAAGACTGAATATGTATAATGCATTTGCTCTATTCTCTGTGAAGGGGCTTTACGTTATTTTCAGTTTTCTGACCCTTGCAAAACAGTTACTCACTGAATAGCTGGATATACTTTTCACCTTGCCTTTTAACACACTTAGGCGTGACATAAAGTCTTAGAAATGGAATTGCTGGGTCAAAAGATATGCACCTTTATAGTTTTGGTAGAATCTGACAAATTACTCTTTTAAGGAATTATGCCAATTTAAACCTTCACAAATAATATGCACAACTGCTTGGGGTTTGTTGTTGCTACATCTTCGTTGACATGATGAAAAATTAAGACTAGATCTTTGCCAAACTTCTAGGTGTAAGCAGTAAAATAGTATAGTTTTAATTTGTATTTATTACATGACAAATAGTATTCAGAATTTTTTCATATTTACAAAGTTTATAGAGTTGATTTCCTACTTGCTCAGACCTGTAAAATGGAGAGGTTCTTTCCTCAATAGCTTACTGAAATAATCCTTTGCCTTTCTGGACTTTGACTACTTGCTAACCTCCATCCTACTTTCATATAACTTCACTCTTAGCACAACCCTCTACCTCCACACCAATCACTCCTGTCCTGATGCATTCCAGACAGAGAGAAAACTGTTGACACAGAAGTTCCTGGATACAAAGTGCCTACTGAGGTGGGCGAGGAGGGGAACTTTTTAAAGACTAAAATATGTAGCTGTGCAGCTACTCTGGACATGTTGATGCTGATATACACATATAATACAGCCTTCTGAAATATAATAACATGTGTTTTACAGTTTTTAAAAGTTTGGCATTCCTACATTCAGAGATGTATTTTCTTTGTTTGTTGACTTTAAGTTTTTTGTTGTTGCTGCTGTTTTTACCACGTAGAATTTCCCTACGCTTCTTGTGTGGAAAGGAAAGTATGAGAGTATCAGTCACAGAATCTTCTGTTATATAATAATCACTCTGATGATTTGTAGCAGAGTTTACTAAAGAACAAGTGTTCACAGTGTTACGAGTAACAAAAGGCCTAAGTTTAGAATAGGCCCATTTTCATTTTCTTGCCATAAATTATACTGCTTATGTGCAACATATCTGGTCAAGGTTATATTTATTTCTGAGTAATCTCTAATAGACATTCCAAATTACTGAAGAGTTGGCTCATTCTCCATTAATAAGATACTATTGAGCAACCTGTCTTTAGAGAAACCTATTTATTTGCTTAGTGTATGGATGATGCAACCAGTTCAAGTGGTAGAAAGAGTATATTAATACAAAATCATTACAATATATTACCTACTGATTTGTTAAGAGGTCCAAGTTTTCTTAAACTAAAAGGAAGTAATTCCTTGTGGTTTAGCTTGCTTTTAGGGTCTGCTGTTATCTGAGTTTAAGTCATCTATCACTATGTCTGTTTTAAAAGCAGAGGCTTTTAAAAGGTCTGATGATAAATGCCTACTATTGATATTTAGAATATAAAACTAGGAATGTAATATCCTTTACCTAGCTCATTTTTTAATAATTGCACAATGCATGGCATCCAAGTAAAACCTAATTATAGCTTCTGCCCTCATTTTCCAAGCTTTTTCTAGCATGAACTATAACCAAAATATTTATCCAAAGTAAGTGATCTAACACATTATTAGACCAGAGTCCCCTTCAGGTGTAGGGCGCCTTGTTTTCATACTGATCTCAAAGGTCTGATGCTATGTTAACAAAGATTGAACATTTGAAGATTGAAATAATTGTGGTGTCTCAGAGTGAGAAATACAGAAATATAAACAAACTCTCTGACTATGCAGAACACTGACAATATAACAATTCTATAGAGATTTTCACTAAATACTCATTACATTTTACTTACTCTTATTCGATCCAGAATATCTCTACATTGTAATAAAAACAATTTAAATAAAATACTGTATGAACAAGACTGACTTATCAGTACTTTGCTAGTTACAGTGGTGAAATTTTAAAAGGGGGCTTTTTTAAAAAAACGAGGGAGGCTTTAGATGGCGATCCTTAAAATAGAGACTATAATTCACAGACTATGGCAAAGACATGAGTTAGCTTTAAAGCTAGCTATCTCTATGCTTTTTAAGACCAAGTAGTCTTAAAGACCAAGTAGTCAAGAAATTTATTACAGCTCAAAGGAGTTAAGGACAACAATACTATCTTGCTACTCCAGGTAAGAAAATGCAGATTTTAATGACAGAGAAAACTGGTGATCATTGTCACCAAATGTGTAGTTTCCAGAAAGCAAAATTGTTTCATGTATAGACCTTAGAGAGACAGAACTTCATAATAACCTAAGAGGGACTAAGCTCCTAAGAACAGGTATATAGAAATAAGTACCTAAATAAAAATTATACCCAATATTGACCTAAGACTTTTGTCTTTATTTATATATAAAATAAGTAAAATGATACTTTTTAGTATCAACACTAAAATGGATAATTTGATTTAATTTACCAGAATCTACCTCACTGGCCACTCAATTTTAAAATTCAGAAGAAAAACAAAACAAAAACGAAATTCACTGGCCAAATAAGACACTTACTAGTATTTGGGAAGTAGTTATGGCATAGAAATTGTCAGTGAAGTAAAAAGTGAAAAACAGAAAAATTATATGCACTTCAAACATTATTCCTTGAGTTGACTTATCCTTTAGCTTGTCTTTTGGTATAGTTTGCTGCAAATTTCAGATCTATATCTTAAATTCATAGTTTTTTAAATAATGAAACAAGCTTATCAAGATCTCTTAAAAGTAAAATTTGCACCAGTATATAGTGTGTAAATTTGAATTTAATTGCCTTTTTTAACCCACAGATGACCATGTTATGTGAAGAGGGTCAAGTGATTGTCCCAAACTAACTATCAAGTTACTCTGAAATGTCCCATAAATGTTTTTTAATAAATACATTTTTCATACTTAATTGTATGCACTAAATAACTCATAGTAGTTGCCCTAAACTGACCTGAAAACATATAGCATCTTGATCCATGCTTGCCTTATTAAACACTTATTTATTCTAGGGACACATCAAGGACACAAAATTCCTTTGTCACAGAAACAAAACCACATCCAGATGGCCAAAGTCTCTCCCGGGAGAGTATGGTTAGCAGAAACACAGATGAACAATAATAACAAGATAGTGTCAATAATTTGACAAAAGAAGTGCTCTGTAAAAGAATTTAAAGAGGCCTGGGAAATCAGCAGAACCTGCCTATGTGTCTTTCTCTTGTTCCTAGTGTTTGGCTAGCTTTTTGGTTGTTAGAAGTACCAGGTCTCTTGTTTCCAAAGAGCTGCCTGTGTTGGCCTTTCAGACTATCATATTGCAAAATCCGAAGTTCTGTTGCAATAAACACCAGATTCAAAAGGAAAAGGAATGGAAATTGTGCAGATTAAACTTCATTTTTATAGCAACAGTCAGTAATACGTAACTATGTGTCTAAACAATGCTTCCTCTTCCAACATAATATTAGGTTGAGAAAGACACTGATTTTGAGGGTACATTTAGAAAAAAATATATATATTTAGGCTTCGGGGAAAAAGGGTTGTCTTTCATAGAAACACAATAAATTTATCCTTTGAATCCCTCTTGAATCAACCATATGCAAACAGATAACTTTAGAACTGTGTTATTCTAGAGTAAGCCTCAGCCAAGTGTAGTTGAAAAGTGGTTGGGCATAATGAGGGCAACCCTGACACAAACATAGACAATATGCTTTCTGAGATAAAGAATTTAAAACAAGAGAAAACCAAAGTCAAATGACAGCACAATATTTCAGTAGTAACTGTTTTCTATTGATGCTCATTTCATTTGAAATTAGGAATGGGGACCTCAAACAACAACACCTCAATAATTACCTTTTTTCAGTCTTTCAAAAACATTGTCATTAGCACTATAATGTCTATAATCTTCAAGGTTCAGGGGATAATGTTTAAAGAAGACTACAAAGTTAAAATATCAAAAAGTCAAGGATACGCTCCTAAGCTACTGAGAAAACCCATAAGAATATGCCCAGGATAACAAGGAAATTGTAACTTCTTTTCGGGGGGTAGAATGTATCCTTTACATTTTAATTCACTAGTTTTTGTCTTAGCCTCTTTTCATCCCTTCTTGGCTTTATAGGGCTTGGGCACTCATGATGAAATCGCTATAGAAGGGAAATCTCTCAGATACCTATCATAACAGAATGGTAGAGTTATAATTTCAGTCCACATATTTTACAGATCAGAAAGCTGAAGCTTGACAAGGTTGTGATTTGCTCCAAAGTGACAGCTAGCTGTGTCAAAATGAAGGGAAAAATCTAGTTCTCCTTATTATCAGGTAAGAGCATATTTTCTAGTATACTGCAATTAAACTTTCCTGGGTAAATATTTCTTAAAAAGTCTAACATTAGATAGATTGGAATAGAAAAAATGGCAAAATTAAAACTAAGGTTATAACAAATGATACGGATGGGGGGTTTGGAGACTTGACTGAGTCAATGCTGAATAGTATATATGGTAGTTGTTGGGGTATTGACATTCTTTCTAACACCAAACGTTTATCTGGTGTTGCTGGCTGAAACAGCACTTAGCATGGCTAATTTACTTGGAATCTGATTCTTGTAGAAATGATCTTAAGCCTTCACACAACAGTTGTGCTAGAGAATACTGATTCTCAAACACTGGTCAGTATAGATGTCATGTGGGTAAGATGTATATTCTTTCAGAATTTACTGTCTCAATTTTTCTTTTTGCACTACCAGCCATGAACTAATTTTTCATAACCTTTGGGACTCATGATGTTACTTTGATATTTTATCTATTTTCCTACTTCTCATGAGACCAGCAAAACTATCTGATATATTTATTTCTACTAGGCTGTCATCATCCCAGGGATCCCCTACAGAGGTTCTATGACTTCCCCTTTCCCCTTTTCCTCAGTATAAGCCCAACCACATGGAAGAGAGTGTAATTGTGTTGGAAAGCTGGGGTGTTTGAGTGTGCATGGAGATCAACCACAAGGATACCTGCAGGGTAATACAAAAGTTGACCAAACATCAGCCAATTATTACAGCAGGATGGCAATCACTATTGCTCATTTAAAAAAAAAAAAAGGAAAAAAATGATTTTGTTTCTTTTCCTTCAGATGAAAAACAAAATGTTAGAATAATTGGACAGTTATAAGCTATAAAATGTTAAGACTCATTTAGGGAAAAGAAAATGTAAATTTTAGTAGTTTGCAGTGGATCATAACTTGCTGAGTCAAAACTGGGACAAAAAGAAAATGAGGCCAGGTACAGTGACTCAGGTCTGTAATCCCAGCATTTTGGGAAGTGAGTGGATCACCTGAGGTCAAGAGTTCGAGACTAGACTGGTCAAAATGGTGAAACCCTGTCTCTACTAAAAACACAAAAAGCTGGGTATGGTGTTGAGTGCCTGTAATCCCAGCTACTTGAGAGGCTGAGGCACGAGAATCGCTTGAACACAGGAGAAGGAGGTTGCAGTGAGCCGAGATCATGTCACTGCACTCCAGCCTGGGTGACAGAGCAAGACTCCATCTCAAAAAAAGTAAAAAAACAAAAGCATATCATAGACATATAAGCCTTTAGTCTTGTATTTCCTATAAGAGTGAGTAAAGAAATCATGGTTTATTTTTGCACAATACATAAATACCAAGTTTGTGGCATTTATTAATTTAGTTATTTAAAATAGAAGAATCTATTTGTATATTGCCAACCTGTTAATAAAATGGGTCCCTGTTATAAAAAGGTCACAAAACATGAGTTGATATTTCAGTTAAGAGAAAATCCAATTAAGTGATCAAAATATTTCTCTGGGAAAGGTAGTGTCCATCCTGAGGTGAGTTCCTCCTGGTGAAACCATGGTAAATGACTTCCTTTTCACCCAAATATAGTGCCTCTTACCCATCAAATGGATAATGTCATATTTTATAGTCATGAATTTGTGTTTGCATTGTAAATTAGAAAGGATTATCAAATCATACATAGCTTCAAATTAAAATTGGCCAAAACCCAGGAACACCACAAGACAGAGGCAAACAGTTTAGCTCATCACAATGTAATTTAACTCTTATCGTTCTGAAATATTCAGGGGATTGGGTATTTCCCCAATAAGTAGAATAACAAACCATTAAGTAGAATGATAATTTGGGATCAGTGCCAAAATAATATGTATTAGTTTAGCCTAAGAAAAGCTCAAATTTGGAAAGACAAATTTGTATGTCCTCACTTATATATGGAGGCTAAAAATACGGAACTCACAGAAACGGAAAGTAGAATGGTGGTTACGAGAGGCTGGGGTTGGGGAAAGGGAAGATGATTTTTAAAAAGTACAATGTTTCAACTAGATGGGAGGAATAAATGATAGTGTTTGAGGTGATGGGCATTAATTAGCTTGAGTCAATCATTCCATATTGTATGCATATATCACAGCATCATTTTGTTTTTACCTTATGAATATATACAATTATAACTTGTCAATATCCAATTAAAAAGTTAAAAAAATTTATATGAAGATGCACATTTTTCTTTTGAGTTATTTTGTACAAGTGAAGATCCTTTTCAAAAATAAGTTTTTTGCCATTTTTTTGTTAGTCTCATTAACAAAAAAACTTTCATTAATGACAGTAGCTAAAAGGGTGTGTTCCAATAAGTCACCAAGACTGCTTATTAGAGAATGTGCAGCCAGGAGTCCACAGAGAGGCAATGTAATGTGGGGGGTTATAAAGGCAAATATGAGTAAGTCAGATATGACCTTGACTCTGGCTTTCATATGTAATTGCTATATGTCTATTTTCATCTCTGAGCCTTGACTTTCCCATTGCTAAAGTGGATATTATAATGGTATCTGCTGCATTAATCCTGTTGTAAGAATTACATGGTGTCAGACATGCAACAGAGAGTCCAGGTTATAGTAAACTCTAAATAAATCTTAGATTTTGTTTTGTTTTTAATATTTTTACTATTATAAAAGTGGCCCAAGTCAGAGCTTCATTATAATTTAGAAATACATTTTTATCACTGAGATGACGTGTTTGAGTCTTTTATTAAGGAAGAATAATTTTCACAGGTACATGACTACACAGAAAATTTGGTGACAACTGAAGTCATAAAAAGAGAAGACTTTGAAAAATGTTCTCATGATATTGAAACAAAAAGAGTACCAGAGAGAGATGGAGTATAGGAATGCTGGTCCTGACTCTTACTAAATTGCTGAGTGGTGTAGAAGTCATTTGGGACCTTAGTGTTCTTAATCAGTAAACTTAAATCAGATTTTTGTTGTGATTTTCAGTTCAAACACTGAATGGTTGGGTTGCATAGGACTGTGAAGTTAAACATTCTTCCTTTTATTGGGTATGTGGAGAACTTAGCCAAATTTTCTGCGATCTGTCTTAGAGAGAGTGCCCTGGAAGCACTTCCAATCATGGAAATTATTGTGCAAGGGATTTTTTTTTTATGGGAATGCTCCAAGAAAAATGTGTAAGGGAGTAAGGAAAGAAGAGAAGGTAAAGAGAAAGAAGCTAAGTAGCAATATGGCTTAGGTGAAGTCTAGCTCCAATCTGATCTTGCAGCGAGCTCTGGAACATAAACTACACATCTACCCCACTTTTTAGATAAGAAAGGAGAACTTTATCCCTGCAGAAGTCACCTGGATGCCCAAGGATGGGGGCAAGGTGGCTCCAGTTACCCAAGATCTAAGCAGCTGCACCTTTATCAACCAGCAAAAGAAATTCCTAAGTATTCCCATTTCTAGTGCATTGCTTGATGGAGTGCAAACCGAAAGCACTTGAAACTTACACAACAGCTTCTATAAATCAGCCTCATCATTATAGGATGTCATTGTGCAACATTTCCTGTCTTACCGGACAGATACTATAAACTTTTTTAAATTGTTTGCTTGATCTTTGCTAACATATGATTACAAAGTTCACTACCTCCTCTACTTTCTGAGGGTCACAGGCTCTTCAACTGATTGTAAGGCTACTTAGGGAGATGATCTTTGCATGTACTTGTGTATTAGAAACATCCAGATGTTAAAACCAAAGTAGGGTGTGAAAACCCTTAGGAACTGACAATCAGTCACTTCCCTCTTTTCTTCCTGAAAAGCAATTCTTATAATTTAATTCTAAAACACTATCTTCTTTTTCAATAGCAAGTGTCATCTTCATCAGAAGTATACATTATGCTAAGAAAATACTTTTTGAAAGAAAAATGTGAAACCCAGACAGCAACTTCAAGTTTTTCTTTTAAAATAAGAAAAGTAGTAGATGCTCATTTTTTAATCTAACAAGCAAAAAAATCTTTTTTTTTAATTCCAAGATCACCACTCATTTTACTGTAACACATTATGTAGTAAGAGATTGAATAGCGTTTCAGTGGCTGCTAACTTCCAACCTCTCTAGCCTAGCATGTGACTCATTTTCCTTTTAGGCTTCTAGAATAGATTATCCCTGTTTTTCGTTTTCTTTGAGATAAATTATGTTATATTGGACCTCTCTTACATTATTTCAATCAAAATGTCTTCCTCCCAGGGCTGATTTATTTCCATCATTGTGGCAAGAAATAGTAGATCAAAAAAGTTAAGAAGCTTTTACCTGTAAAATGAATTACTGAAAGTTTTTCTAATAAGATGGGAAAATTTGATCCAAAGTTCTATCATCTTTTATACCTAATATCCCCTATTAATAAAATTAACATAAAATTTTTAAGGAATTTAAATTCTATCTAAATTTCTATAATTTAATTTTGTTTGAGGGGTAGAATTTATTTATTTTACTTATGATGATTCTTTTCTTTCCTTTCTTTCTCTCCCTTCCTTCCTTCCTCCCTCCATCCCTCCCTTTCTTCCTTCCTTCCTCTCTGTCTCTCTTTTTTCTTTCTTCTTCCTTTCTTAGAAGATACAAATATACTTAAAGGATATCACTATTATTCAGTTGTTAAACATATTTACTCTAAAAGATTTGAAATATTAAGCAATGAATTTCATTTCATAGTTTATGAACAAATGTGAAATTCATATTTGTTCATAAACTATGAACAAATTGCTTTGATGTATAGGGTTTGTTTTCTGGCTAAGAAACTTCTCGTAAGTTGAATGCTCACTGTGTAGAGTTAATTCTTTTTAGCTAAATTTTCATTATAACTCCTCATATAAAACTAATGCCACTTTGCTATAGGAGAAAGTGCTACTATCACAGTATGGCTCACAAAACTGTTTCTGTATTAATATCTTAACTTATTTTCAGGCACCTATAAAAAAGTCATGATTTTTTATTCACTATTGAAATATAACATAAATATCAATTCAAAAGCAAGTTTTATTTTTCTTAACCTTCAGTCTCTAAATAAGAAAGGGGAAAAAAAGACATATATTTTCCCCCAGCAGAGCACACTCCAGAAACAAATACGCTGCATCTGTTTTAGCTGGCATGGATGAGGCCCTGCAGTGTAACACATTACTTTAGATTTCAAAACTGACAGTCTTCAGACTAGTGGTTCTCCATGTTGCAAATAAAGATTTTATTTTCCAATGATATTTATTTCGGATTTTTTGCTAGGTGAATCAACCTTGCGAGTTTATGAATTCTACTGATTCTCCCCAACTCAGAAGGAGCTGTCGGATTCTCTCATGTGAGTACCACATAGCCAGCAGGTTCCCTCATCACAGATCATCACAAAAGGCATTTTGGTGGTTTATTTGGAAGGCATTTTTATGCTAAATCCCATTTTTCAGTATTTTGCAACTTCTTCAAAAGCTTTTCTTTAGTCTTGATATGAAGTTAAGAGCAATTTACTCATTTTTTGAGAGATTGATGTATGAGTAAAGCATTTCTCAGGGTATTTGAAGATTGGATAATATCAAATTAGGCCATGATAAAATATAGTGGAAGCCAGCATTTTAAATTGAAAAGCCATGTGAAAGCACTGAATTCAGATATTTTTGATTCTGAAGAATACACAGGGAATATTTCACATTCACAAAGGATTTTCTTCCTAACCCCTCTTTGCCTACATCACCCATTCCCCAAACACAAACATGCACACATTCTTTTGAAGTATGTGAAGGTGAAATCATAGCAGGCATATCCCTCAGTTTATGCCTGTGGGCATGATTTTAAACAGAAGCTTTGAGGGGATTTATCTCTGTTAAAATGCATAGAAAGGACCATGGTTTTTTCAAATTTGCACACAAAAACTCAATACAAGGGGAGTCGATACATGTTTATATATATGTACAAACATACAGGAACTTACTAATATATAATATATTTATGCTACTGGTAGAGGCAGGCAATTAAACAATATGCAACTGGGCATGAAAACTGAGATCCAGTCAGCAGATAGAAGTGTATTTGAGGATAAGTCTGCCAACTTGTGCTATATGCAATATGCTTATACTCAGAAAATACATCATACGTGAAAGGAATAAAATAAAATTTGCTTTCTTTATTCAGTTTCAAAAGGAGTGTTTTGGTGAGTTGTTTTTGTTTTTTTGTTTTGTTTTGTTTTGTATTGTTTTCATTACAGGAGAAAAAGTAATAATGACCTAATTGCCAGAAAACATGCATACAGCATGAGACGTGGGAATCTGAGCTCTTGAAAGCCATACCAGAGATTTTCTCTAATACCTTTATTTTCAGAGTGTCTTTCCCCAAGGAGACAACATATCTCTTCAGACTTCATCCCATTGATCCTCACATTATCACTGTTAAGGAATCAGGAAGGCTAGGACTTCTGTAGATTCCACCAGTGAAACAGACAATAGCTGTTAGTGACTTGATTGAAATTATAGAGTAAGTTGGGAGCACAGCTGGTGCAAGAATCTGGGTCTGCTGTTTGCCAGAGCTTTCTTCTATCCGACAGAACATATTGCCTAAAGCTAAGAATCCTACAGTGTCCTTGATTACGTATTTTCAAATTATAGCTCACTTTAGAGATTCCTATTAAAAATGGAGCATGGCAGCAGGCCTGGAAATCATTTAGGAAACCCCAGGTTTCAAGCGGGTGGGAGACTTAAAAAGCAGGGCTAGAGCGATGAAATATCTAAAACACAGGTGGGAATGGAACATCTAAATGGCTGTCTACTGGATCTTTCTGTGTAGAGGGCATCATGCTAGGTGCTCTGCTGGTTAATCAGAAAGATGCAGAAGGTATTCCCTAAGAGTTTATATATTTACTTGACAAGGGTCTTCTTGTGAAAGCCTCATTTCTACTTGTAAGTTGCTGGAAAAGGCAGATGAAGAATAGGAAGATATATAGCTATTTTAGAAGCCCAAGGGCAGCTTGAAATGAACTCCCTCGTAAAGTAGAGGGGAGAGCCCTCTCGGGAAGGATTCAGTAGGCTCCCTCTTGTCTCACTTGGATGTTTTTAAGATGTAGTCTAGTAGGAATAGACATTTCCCTCATGAATTATTGATACCCTAAAGCTGTTTTAATTGTTTTTCCCTTCAGTGCTATATAGAGAAACTCAATAATGATTCTCACTGCAATATTAGCATATATTTTAAGCATGCCATAATACCAAGGGAAAGCATCTAATTTTGCTGAAACAATATGCTTCTTTAACTTAGAGAAATATGATTTAAATTAGTAATAAAAATGAGAAGTTATCCAACTTAGATTATAAAATTGCTTTCTGTACTGAAATATTATGTAGGAAAATAAGCAAAGAATGTATTTATGTTCAATTTAATTTAATCATCTGAAAGCATGGTTAAACATTGAAATATGGGATTTGTAGATATAAGATAAATCACTGCATGAAGGTATTTTCTTGGTCACAGATATTAAACAGTTAAGCAAAAAATCTTGGAATATACCCAAGATTTGAAACATTAAAGTATAATATTTATTAAATTAATACATTTTTCTCTAATAGGCATAGAGCTTAGAAACATTTTAAGTAAATATTTTTAATGCAGCAGTTATCAAAGTTTTTGATCTTAAGACTCCTTTACATTCTTAAAAATTATGGAATGCCCTAAATTATATTTATGTGGATTATATCTATCAATATTTGCTGTGTTGGAAATTAAAGCTGAGAGCTCGCACCTGTAATTCCAGCACTTTGGGAGGCCGAGGTGGGCGGATCACCTGATGTTAGGAGTTCGAGACTAGCCTGGCCAACATGGAGAAACCCCATCTCTACTAAAAAAAAAAAATACAAAAAAATTAGCCAAGCGTTGTGGCAGTACCTGTGATCCCAGCTACTCAGGAGGCTGAGGCAAGAGAATCATTTAAAACCAGGAGTTGGAAGTTGCAGTGAGCTGAGATTGCACCATTACACCCCGGCCTGGGTGACAGAGCAGGACTCTGTCTCAAAAAATAAAGAGAGCTGAGAAAATTTTGAAATGTTTGTTAATTTACTGAAATAAGAGTAACAAGCATATTATATATTAACATATCCAACACATTTTTGTAAAAAGTGTGTTATTTTCTAAAACAAAAAACATTAGTGAGGAGAAAGGCAATGTTTTACATTTTTGTAAATCTCTTTATTGGCTGGTTTAATTATCTGGCTGTATTATCATATCTGCTTTTGCCTTCAATCTGTTGTAGAGTCATATACAATGTAGCCTCTGGGAAATTCCATTGTCAACTCATGAGAGAATGAGAGTAAAAAGACAAATAACATGTTGGTATTGCCATGGAAAGAATTTGACATTGTTGATTCTTGAAAAGGTCTCATGGCCATCCAGATCACAGTGCAAACAGCTGAAGAAAAAAACCACCAACAGGAATGCTGCAGACCTTGCTTCTATTTCTGGCGCCATCATCACCAGATGATCTCTACCCCCAAAAAACAGAATACATATTCTTCTCAGTACCACATGGTACTTACTCTAAAACCAATCACTTAATTGGAAGTAAAACACTCCTCAGCAAATGCAAAAGAACTGAAATCATAGCAAACAATCTCTCAGACCACAGTGCAATCAAATTAAGCTCAAGATTAAGAAACTCACTCAAAACCACACAACTACATGGAAGTTGAACAACCTGCTCCTGAATGAATCCTGGGTAAGTAATGAAATTAAGGCAGAAATCAAGAAGTTCTTTGAAACCAATGAGAACAAAGAGACAATCTACCAGAATCTCTGGGACACAGCTAAAGCAGTATTAAGAGAGAAAGTTAAGGAACTAAATGCTCACCTCACAATGCTAGAAAGATCAACAAAAACAAGCAATGGGGAAAGGAGTCCCTGTTTAATAAATGGTGTTGGGAAAACTGGCTAGCCATGTGCAGAAAGCAGAAACTGGACCCCTTCCTGACACCTTACACTAAAATTAACTACACATGGATTAAAGACTTAAACATAAGACCTAACACCATAAAAACCCTAGAAGAAAACCTAGCCAAAACCATTCAGGACATAGGC
>CAUYLG010030914.1:0-51878 GCA_963573385.1 Cacajao melanocephalus
TCAGGAAACAACAGATGCTGGAGAGGATGTGGAGAAATATGTACAGTTTTACACTGCTGGTGAGAGTGTAAATTAGTTCAACCATTGTGGAAGGCAGTGTGGCAATTGCTCAAGGATCTAGAAACAGAAATACCATTTGAGCCAGCAATCCCATTACTGGGTATATAGCCAAAGGATTGTAAACCATTCTAAAAAGACACATGCACACGTATGTTTTTTGTGGCACTATTCACATAGCAAAGACTTGGAACTATCCCAAATGCCCATCAATGATTGACTGGGTAAAGAAAATAGAATTTTTAACAAGCTGACTAGCTGTTTGCTATGATCAGGCAAGTCTTGGAATCACTCACTGAGTGTAATCAGATGGGCATTGTAAAAGGGCTGGATTTTAAGTGTGGGTGTTTTGTGGGTATGAATGCTAAATAACATAGTCAAAGGGACAATTCTGCCTCTATGTTTGCTGAAGAACATTGGCTTTATGTGTTCTTCAACGCCCTGTCTGTAATGCCTCTCCCATTATATTTCTTTCAAAGTTGATTCAAGAAAGACCTTTGCCTTTTCCAGGAAACTGGTCTTGTCATTGACACCAGCAATCCCAATACTGGGTATATACCTAAAGGATTATAAATCATTCTACTATAAAGACACATGCACATGTATGTTTATTGCAGTGCTATTCACAATAGCAGTGACTTGTCATTGATGAACTGTTGCCACTTCCTGAGCTCCTGTTGCCTCCGTTTCCAGAAAATGCGATGCCAGGTTTTATGCTCTATCACTGTCACCACATCTACAACTATGATTGGCCTGTTAGATTTTCCTTTCCCACCATTTTTACCTTCTTTTAAATCCCTATTTTGATTAATTTTTTATTTGTTTTGTAAATGACTTCCAATTTCTTTTTTTCCCTGAAAAGTGGCAGAATATAAATGCATTAAATTGAATCCATAATTAATAGTTGTTAATGGAAGGAAAATAAGATGGTGAGTAAATGATGACAAATTTAAATAACTTTAATTTCTGAATGCACTTTTACCTATACCAAACATGTGGATTTGATCCTTAATCCTGCCAATGACATAGTCTGGGTTAGGGAGAGAACCAAAGAGGCCTAGGTCAATTATGGACATTTGGGAAAGTACATATTCTAAAGCTAACTGATGTAATTTGCATCTGCAAATAACAATACTAGTTCTATATCATAACAACAGATAATAATGTAACAGTTATAATAATAATAGTTCTATATAGGTAGGGTGACTTTTCCCCTCTTATTCATAATTCACAATTATGGGTGTAATTAGAGATATGGTAGGTAGCACATTTACTTCTTTTGTTTCCACATTAAAATAAAGATCCACCCAGGGAATGAACAAAAGCAAGAAACACAAAGCAGACAAAAGGATTTCTAATGAAAATCAAGCCCCTCACCCATCCCATCCAATAACAGTCCTTCTTGGAGGTTGTCACTTTGAACTCTTTCAGTTTTCAATTATGTCAGTGGCCACTTGATAATTTCAGGTAGTATGAACATACCATTGTCTTTGAATTTATCTTCTTCTTTTCTTTGCTGTTTTGAGATTTCAATTCTGTGTCCAATTGGTCCCCTTGACAATTTCTGTGCAGTGTATTCCATGAGCCCATGCAAATAGAAGACTCACTTTCTTCAGGTCTTGAGAATATTTGATTATTATTTCTCTAATAATCTCTCATTCTTCATTTTCTCTATTCTCCCTTTTAGGAAATCCTACTGGATAATTCCTCCTCATGTCTCCCCTCCCTCCATCCTGCTCCCTTTCTTTCCATTGTTTAGAGAAGATTGTTTTTTTTTCTTCCTGGAAGGTAAACATGGGCTTACCTACCTCTCTGTGAACAGGATGACGGTCCAACTTTTCCATTGCCAGGTATTCAACTAATTCCTTGTTTTCAGTTCTGTGCCTCACACCTGTCCTCTTTCTCCTTGATGGCATTTGTAGGTTTCTTCCACAACAGTCGTTTTCCACCTCCACTGCAGACTTACCCTGCACATATCGGGGCTGTAGCTGTTTGTTATCAATTGCCTCCCTCAGCCTTCTCTCTTTCAAAATATACTTAAGAATTTATCATCTGTGGGTTTCTTTATTTTCACTAACTCCTTAGTCTATTAGTCAGAGTGGGTCACATTATGATGCAGTAACAAACAAACCAACCAACCAACCCTGAAATCTCAGTGGCTTAATACAATCAAGGTGTATTTCTGCCTCACACAAAGTCCAGTTTGATGCTCCTGTTTGGGCAGTTCTTCTGGCCAGTTCTCCTCAAAACTGTGAGTCCTTCACTTCTTTTTTTTCCTGCTTTACTATTCTATTAAGTAGACACATCATATTTTCCTAAAGCATCACCTGATCATTGGATCTTTAGATCATTCCAGTATTTTCCTCTTAGAAGCATTGCTGCTACAAACTTTTTAAAACCATATTTTAAATTTTTCTTCACTTAGAATTTTTCCTTAGAAATGGAATTACTGAATAAGGAGTCTAAAAAATTTTAACGTCTACCAAATTGCTCTCCAGAAGTCTCTTTCAATCTATTCTCCCACACATTGGGTATTATTGTTATTTTCTAATTCGATTTTGCACTTGAAGAATCTTTATTTTATTGACGCTTTAATGATGCATGGGAGAGAAGGTTTCTTTCCTTTTTTAACAAATTACACTTCCTCTTTGTATATTGTTTGGTCCTGTCTCTTTAACAGTTTTTCTATTGGAAATTATTAGTTTTAAAAACAAAACTCTTCCTATATTAAGCCTAGTAACCCTTTGGATAACTCATTTTATCATATGCTAGAGGCCTGTATAAAAACACACAAACTTGGTTTCAGTTTACCAAGAACGCTGGGTACTATCTTTTCTCCTTTGTTGTTTTTCAGTAATGGAGGAATGAATAAACTCACTTTAGAGGACTTACAGTTTCTCTTTTCTCTTCAAGAGGTTAAGGACAAAGTTTTCCTAGAATGTTTGTTTATCAATTTTGCTTAAAATTAGAGGAATGAGTGTAGAATATAGTTTATTGGGAGAAGGTGAAGCAACATTTTAGGACTGAGAGACAATGGTGGAATTGGTGCAAGGTGAGTAGCTGGCTGAGAATAAAAGGCGAATTGTTTTAGATATCTGGAAATGAAATGGCTGGGTGTCGGGGTGGAGATGGAGGGGTGTGAGGGGGTCAAATCTCGAGATTGGGAAAATAGTTGAAAGGAATGACAATGAGACTATATTGGAGAGAGATGTCTGCCACAATCACAGCTTCAGCTAAAGCCACACAGGGGACTTAATGATTGTTAAAAGCATTAAGGAAAGGTGAAACCTTATCAGTTTTTACACTTCACTCTTAATGTGTCAATGACATGTTCCAATTCTTTACTGAGAATGCACTTTGGTAGGAGGAGGGAGCAAACCTACAGTACTTGGGTACAACTTGGAGAAAACAGTGAGAAGGAAAAGGCAGAGAGAGGTGGAAGATCCAAAGGCACATTTCCTCCATTTGGTTGAGTGCGATGCATTCTGGACAATGAATTGGGCAACACCAGGAAAGGGGAGAATGTAAAGGGCAGGCAATATATGGAGGCTATTCCCTGAGGAAGTACTGGAGAACATGCCACGTCTTCAAAGAACTAGTTTCTGAGGTAGGTAGGATGCAGAAAACCACAGCAAATGCAAAGGCTGCCCAAGGAGCCATGTGTGTGGATGTCTTCCATTTTAGCAGTGAAAGCTGCAGGGATAGGGTTACAGTGGGGTCATCAGGGATGCCTCTGCTTCTGATTCTCTGTGTGTCAAAACTTGCCAACTCTGCAAAAAAGATCCCAAACAAAAAGATACAGTTGATTTATTCTGTCTAGGTTCAGAGTAGAAGTTTATATAATATATTGGTCAGTGATACTGAAAGAGCCAAAAATATGACAGCAGGGATTAAATGTCAAGCCAGATTTATCTTGTGTGACCATTTCTAGATGATGTAAAATAGCACACTATCTTTAGTTTGGAAGCATATTAATTTATTTTTATTTTATTTTATTTTTTTACTTGAGAGGTAAACTCATGTTGAGGATTCCATTAAAAATGGGTAATTCAATCCAACAACCAGACCTTATGTAGGATAAGCAAAGAGTATTTTTCAAAAACTAATTTCTTAACTTTCAATTTCTGGAGATCTCTTAAAGCCATCAGAACTACTACTGCCTTAAAACAGGCATGGCAAACAAAAGTGTCTCACTGAATTTCAAATAAAGGGGAATGACTAATGTTAAGTGCTGCCTTGTTGGATTTCTTCCTCATTTTTTTGAAGCTCTGGTAGCTCTTTATAATTTCTCTTTTATGCACTAAATTGTGGGTATACTCTAGAATGTATCTCATCGTGAAGCAGATATAATAGTGGCTGATACATGTTAAAATGATTAGAAAACATTGCTTTTAAACAATTGTGACTCACACCAAAAATTTGTATTTAGTAACCTAAATACACTTATAAAACAGATGATATCCTGTTGTCCTATTTTCAGCTGATGCTCTAAAGCTGATAACAAAGCAATAACTGCCTCCTACATTTCAGAGTCAGGCAGATTAGAGACCTTCCTGCTGAATTTATTAAGAGGATAGTAGAGCCGGTCACAAAACTATCAACCCTGTCTCCCACCTTCAAGCTATCCAAAATAAGGTTAGACCTTTGGAAGATGTGTTGGAGAAAGAGAAAGCCATCAAGGTCAACAGTTAGAGGTAGAAGGGTTGTGTCAGCCCAGGAGGTAGTGGCTGTGTGCATGAGTATATTTGTGCATGCATGTGTGTGTGTGTGTATGTGTGCACACATGGCCAGGGACGTGGGCAGTACCACTTCAAGGTAACTGCTCATAGAGATTTGGCATACTTTTAAAAAAGAGAGAGAATCTCATTTTCCTTTGCATCTGGATGTTTGCTGAGCCACAGAGGCTTGTCAGCTCATCTCCATGCACTGGAGTGGAGCTCATAGAAATTTTCTGGGAGCTGTGTGGCTCTGGCAAAGGGTTGGCAGCTGCAAGGCCTGTACTCTCACTGGAAAGAATGGCAAGGATGTGAGCTTTTCACAGGTAAGCTAGACATTGAGGAGTGAATCCAGGCTGGAATCATTGTTATGGGACCTGCCTGTTAAATTAAGTCTAGCCTAAAGCTGCCTCCTTACATATTTTAAGTTCAGCCTAAAGTTTCTCTGTACATAGTGAACTGTAACCTAACTGGATATGTAAATAGACCATAACCTAATCTTTTGCCAGTCACTGAGGTTTTGCCAATCAAAGGTGGCCAACTGTCAAAACATGTTCAAATAAGGCAAACATGGAGCTGAAACCAATTCAGCTGTTTCTCTACCTCCCTTCCATTTTTGCACATCACTTTCCTTTTTCTGTTTATAAATCTTCTTTAATCATGTGGCATCACTGGAGCCTCTCGGAATCTATTCTGGTTCAGGGGCTGTTTGGTTCGCAAGTTGTTCTTTGCTCAACTAAACTTCAAATTTAGTTGGGTGCGGTGGCTCACCCCTATAATCCCAGCACTTGGGCAGGCCAAGTTGGGCAGATCACTTGAGGTCAGGAGTTCCAGACCAGTCTGGCAAAATGGTGAAACCCCATCTCTACTAAAAATACAAAAATTAGCAGGGCGTGGTGGCTCATGCCTGTAATCCTAGCTACCTGGGAGGCTGAGGCACAAGAATCACTTGAACCCAGGAGGCAGAGGTTGCAGTGAGCCAAGATCGCGCCATTGCACTCCAGCCTGGGTGACAGAGTGAAACTGTGTCACAAAACAAAACCCTCCAAATTTAATTTGTCTAAGGGTTTTCTTTTAACATGCCTAAGAGGGCAAACTTCAGGCCTGCTTCCAGAAGCCCCTTAAAAAAGAGTTTAAATCTCATCCACAACTGATGTTCACACCTATCCTGATGCGTCTAACTATCTCTATAACAGACGCTTACCCCATGAGAAGCTGGTTTGAGGGAGATTAGGAACAGGGTCCCTGGGAGAAAGTTACCCTCAGTGAACAAGGAGTTGGAAAGGATGGGGAAGACCAAGCCTGCGACCTGATGTCAGGACGGCACAGGGGATCTGAGAGAGCAGCGTGCCCTCCTGCCCACACCCATGTGTTCTGTGTAAGAGGATTGTATGTGAGGAAGATGCAAAATAGTAATGCCACAAGAGCCCCCAACCCTGCTGCTGTGAGCACCCTTGACTCTTCTCAACAAAAAGGATATTAAGAGCGAAGCTGCTGCCCTGAGATGTTAGCAGGAGAGAGGCAATAGTGGCCACCACAAGATGGAGGCCAATGTCTGAGGCTGGCAGTGCAGAGAGGGCTGAGGCCTGTGGTTCCTTGTGGCCAACAGCAGGTCAGCACAGGATGTGGGGCCTCAGTAATCCCACAGCAATGGCACTGAAACCCAGTAACCCCAGTACTGTGTGATGGAGAAAGCAGTTGGAATGCAGGACTGGGCTGGTCAGACAATGGCTCAGCTCTGAACATAGTACCATCACCACAGTGTCTGCTCTCTTGGACACTCTCAGGCACCTTGGGGCTAGGAGCTTGAAGGTAATTCCTGTCTAGTGGATGAGGACCACTCATTCAGCCCACCTGGCCATACAGTGTCAAAGTGCTCTTCTACAGTTCTCAAGCTGCGTGGGACCTTGGGAAGCCCTGGGTTACACTACAAACTCAAGTGTGACTCACTCACCCCCAAGGAGTCTATTTCTTTAGAATGCCTCTGTGATATTCATTAGAGAGCACTATAGGATAAAGAGGACAAGTGTGGCAACTTTCAACATTTAGTGGGCTTTAAAAAAGTTTTGCCCAAACTATTATCTAAGATTGCAAACTTTAATGTTCATGAAAAACGTAATATCAAATAAGTCTCTGGTTGAGTAAAAAAAGGAAAAGAAGTGTACCCCCAAATGCTTTGAGATGTTGCTCTACTTGCTTCTCTTCTGGAGGACAGTGTCCCACAAGTGAGATTCCTTGTAGAAGCCTTGAAATGGTGCAACAGCTGGTTTTATTGGAAAGAAGGGGTGCCAGTGCATATCAGACACCTCTCCCTGTCCATCAGATAGATTTCCTAGATGGTTGCAGGGTCAGTGTGCAGTCTGTGATAAATGCACTCACATATTGTAACCCAAAGAGAAACATGAAATGACTCCTTTGTCCAGGAGAATTTCAGAGGCTGAAAACTCCATGACCCTCTAACCTCCCAATCCCTTTCCTCTGTGCACTCTCTTTCCTCTTGCCTTGTTTTGTTGAGGGATTCTTTTGTTTTCTGATTCTGCTTCATTTGGCCAGCTCTCTGCGGGTCTTTGGCACCTGGGAAGGGCTGAATGTGGCCTTTGTGTTTGCTGAACTGTGCTGTGCCCAGCCAGGCAGAGGTGATCACTAAGCTTTTCTATAGCTTCATAACTGCAAATTGCTCAGCCATTTGTTGTTTAATCCCCACAAACCCTTTGTCCTGGAGGCAGTGCGGCATTCTCATCGCCCTTCATTTTCCAGTTGAGGAGGTGGATGATATGTGACCTGTTCTAGGACACAGGTTGAGTTGAGCATCTGTCTGCTTGGGCCACGGGAGACTTGCAAGTGAACACAATAGCAGTGAAGCCCAACTGGGAAGAGTGAGTTAAACTGGGGTAGGCTGAAGTTTGCATCCTTTTGAAGAAATTCTGATGCCCTAATTTGAAGGTGTGAAAGAGTTACTGGTTGAAGACCTGCAGGGGGTAATCATGCCACAAAGAGGGCTTGTAAACTCAGATTATTTCTGGGTGGTAGCACTTATAGAGATATAATTTTGAGGTTAGTGCCATATAGGTTCCTTGATTACTTCAAGTGATCTATCCAGGCAATAATGAGTCAATAAAAGTCTCAGTTCAGCAGCACACAGTCTGTACTCCTGACCTGCCTATTGAGAAGGTTTTGTCCCTTCCCCTGGACCATGTCATTTCCCCCACCTTTGTTTTCTGCTTCACTAAGAAAATCTAACTCATCAGGCTTTTAGCTTCTTCATTTGCCTTTTCATCTTTCTTAAGCTATCCTTTTATTAATCCTATCTCTCCTTCTGTTTTCAAGAAAAAGCAGATCTGTTCTTTTGTCTGCGGGCAATCTTACCTTCTTCCCCTTGGTTGCCTTTTATTTACTTTCTCAATGACCTCCTTCACTCTCCCCAGTCCCCTCTTCCTCTCTGGCGTATAAAGTCTCTGTTTAATCACTGCATGTATGCATTCATGATGCTCCTTTACCTTGATTTCAGGTGATTCTAATACTCTTTCCAGCTGCCTAAATATTTTCCTCTTGCAAATCTTTTGAACCGGAAGACTCCACTTTTTGTCTCCACTTCTAACCTCCCACCTTCAACTTCTTGTCTTGCTCTGACATCACATGCTGTGTATGCTGCACTCACTCTTCTGTGTGTTTGGTCTCCAGTGACCTGTGATTGGCCATACACAGGTATTTTTTTCTTGCCTTCACATGTGCTTATTGTGTGCAACATTTATCACTGTAGATTATCCCATGCTGTTGGAATCTTTTTCTCATTGAGTCCCATAAATGCAGCCTGTCCTTGTCTCTTTCTGTGTTGGACTGTTCCCTGAGTCCTTCATAAGCCCCTTCAAGCATATCCAGAGGCTCTTTCTTATGTCCCTCAGATAACTTATTTAGGGCTTTCTCTAACGATCCACTATTATGACAACACGACATCGAATTCTCTACTTCTACCTTAAAATACTCTGCTGTGCTCCAACTCCTAATTTCAGACTTGTCACTGGACGTTTCCAAATTGCTGACATGACAGCAGCTGAGGCAAAATGTATCTAAAATGGAATTCATCATCTGCCCTGTAAAGCCTGCTTCTTCCTTCTGAGTTCCCATTTCTGTTAATTATGTCACCAAGGGCTAATTCTTAGGGCCATCTTTGATCCCTTCTCTCCTTGTCTCCTATCATCCAATTAAGTCCTGTCACTTCCTCTGTCACAGTGTGCCGTGGATGTGTCCTTTGCCGCCACACTGCCATGGTCCTGGTGCACTGCCTCTGACTTGGCCTTCCTCATCTCTATCACTTGCTATCTGGCCTCTGTCTCCAAGGCTCCCCTCTACAATCCATGCGTCACATGCTCTACAACAATTTCCCTACATTTCCAGTTGCAGAGTGATAGTTATTTTGATCACATTCTTTCCTGGCTCAGAAATTAGAAGTAGTTTCTTATTGCTTCTGAAATCAGCTTCAAACATAGCTGCCTTCAGACTCTCTGCCTCTGGGACCTGCCACACATTTCTAGCCTCTTCTCCCCCTTCATGTCCCACAAGACTCTCCTCCACTCAAACTTAAAATCCCTGAAATGCTCCTTGTTCTTTTTCACATCTTTGTTTTGGATTATGGCGTTTCCTCCTCCTCTGACGCACTTTGTCTGTTCTCCATCCCCAATGCTTCAAAACTGCCTATTCTTCATGACCCATTTCAAATGCTACTTAACTCAAGGGGTCAATTCAGATGAGAGAGGAAGAGAGGGAGGGAGGGAGGGAGGGAGGGAAGGACAATGTCCTGAACAGCGATTTCCTTGACACTGTCAGCTATCCATGTACTGTGTATCTCTCCTTTGCTCTTGGAGGCAGTGCTTCTCAACCTCAGCTGCACAATAGAATCACCTGGGGAGCTTCTAAAAAACACCAAAACTCAGGCTCCATCCCAGCCCAGTGAAACAAAATCTCTGGGGCCATGACCCAGTTATTCATATTTTTAAGGCTCATTGAGTGACTCCTCTGTGCAGCCAAGGATTAATATCTACTACTATGTGAATTTTTGTAGATTATTTTTAGCAGTTATGCATTTTTTTTTCTTTTTCCAACTTTAATTCTTGTGGGATTCTTTGTGTTTTAGTCTCTGTGATGTCTAGCACTGTTTTTGTTTTGTTTTGTTTTGTTTTGTTTTGAGAAGGAGACTCGCTCTGTCACCCAGGCTGGAGTGCAGTGGTGTGATCTCAGCTCACTGCAACCTCCACCTCCCTGGTTCAAGCAATTTCTCTGCCTCAGCCTCCCAAATAGCTGGGATTACAGGCACATGCCACCACGCCTGGCTAATTTTTTTGTATTTTTAGTAGAGACCGGGTTTTACCATGTTGGCCAGACTGGTCTAGAATTCCTGATGTCAGGCAATCCACCTGCCTCTGCCTTCCAAAGTGTTGGGATTACAGGCGTGAGCCACCATGCTCGGCCAGCACTGTTTTTTATACTCAGTGGAACTTCAAAGAAAAAAAGTGTTAAGATTTAAAAATGGAAAACAAATAAAAAGAGTCCATTTTTAGGGAAGGAATGCCAACTGGCTCAGTGGCTATCCCACACTGGAAATGGTGTCTCTTGTATGTTAAATAACCGACTTAAATTTGGTGTAATCCATTTTTATCCAAGCAGTTAATATGCCCGTTAAGTATTTACTAATCTTTGTCTCAAGAGACCTTACTTGCCCATGTAATAATATTAGTTTGGTGCAAAAGTAATTGTGGTTTTTGCCATTAAAAGTAATTGTATATAGCAATTAATATAATGCTACATACAACTCAAATACCTAGGATGAGTACTCTTTCTACCTCTTGGGTTGTTTTCAAGATTAAACACATAAAACTGGGAGAAAACAAAAACTTTAAAAAGCATAGTTAGATATTATTTTTAATGAAGCTGTATTTTTTTTTTAAGAAACTAATTTTAAAGAGCTTTTGTTCAATGCATTCTCCTTTTCAGGAACACCATTGAATACCTTAAGTCAAAAGGAAAACTTGTGTTGTGGTAGGCATGTCTGCTTCTCTCCCTATGCTATATTTCTGATAAGAATTTGTGGATATTACAGAGTTTATTTAGTCTAGGGGATGGAAATGAATTTAAATTCATTTCTACCTCAGGTGAGGCAGTCCCTTTCAGAAAAAAAAAAGGAAGCAAAGAAGGAAGACTACTGAGAAAATTCTCTTTTCAATGTAGAAAAGCACAGAATGCCTCTTGGAGAGTGATTCAATGGCCTGGACTTTGTAGCTGTATAGATTCGTGTTTAAAATCTGGCTCAGTTTACCAGCTGTGTTGATCTTGGACAAAGTGCTTGGCCTCTCTGTGCTTTGATGTCCTCAGCTGTGCATAGAGAGTAACATTTAGGTCTCAGTGTTGGGAGGATTGAGCCATATGATATATGGAATGTAGCTGACACTTAGTAGGACCTAACAGAAGTTCTCTTTTCCTTAAGGCACCAATGGCTATCAATGAGTCCTGTTTTTTCGTGACCTTAGCAGATTTCCTTTTAGTGTTTTTCAGGGCATGCATTTTACTGGTAGGTCTGTAAACAGAAGTATACAATTTTACTTTGGGTATGAGAGCTTTTCATTATTTTTTGAACCACAGAATGATTTTCTTTCTTTCCTCTTCTTTAAATTCATTGAATTTGGAATTCCTTTGCAGTACCTTTGCCATAAATTCTACTTACTGCATATAATTTAAACCAAGCAGGTATAACATAATTGCCCTCATAAGGAGACTGTAGGACTATGTACTAACTTTGCTTCCAAGAAATTCATGTTGCCATTTGAAAAAATTTCTAAACTGTTGTTCCCATTTGCAGAAGTTTCTGGAAACTTGGATTGAAGAGTGCATACTTTGGTGGGCTTCTATTTAATGTATTGCCTTGAACATAGACTTCTTGAATGAGTCATGATAGTCTCTTATAATCCTTATTCTAATTACAAGTCCTATGCCATGAATCAAGTCTTAGCAAAGAACAGTTTAGAAATCTTGAAAAAGGCCTGACATTTTGTTAAAACAACAGGCAACTCATTATGCTCACCATGAAAAAAAAAAAAAAAAACAACAGGCAACTGGATTTCTCCTGCGCTTCCTCATCACATTTCCTTTCCCTGTTCAACAACAGTACAATTTGTGTAGTGGTATTTTTAGTCTTACTTCTTTTTCCAGACTGAAAGTAATTTTTAAGCATGAAACTGGGTACTTTGTTGCCCCCATACAGAAAGACTTTACAAATTTAGCTGGAATGGAGCTGAAGGGCACATAAAGTTGATGTCCAGGCCTATTTACATTGAAGTAAAATTAGATTTATGCATTGAAATGGGAAACCTAATTTTTATGTGCCTCCTTCCTAAAAGCCAGCTATGATCTAGAGGGAAAACTATCTGAGCCAATCTAAGTGAACCCAACCCACTTCATCTTCTAAGACTGCTTTGTTCATTACTTAGGGGATAAAGGCAGATACTAGCTCATGGGGATTAAGAATGACAGAGTCACCCTCCAGCACTAAGCTATAAATGTATTAGCATTTTTAGTGCCTTGTCCGGATAGCCTCGGTCTTTCAAAAAAATATTTTTCAAAGAATAATAGGATTCATTTTTCTTCCACCTCAATTTAAATTTTCTGAATTTCTGTTCACTGTTCAATATTTCCAGTTCCTGGGTAACTCATCAATTTTTTTATTGTTGTTTCTTTCCTAGCTTCTTCTGTTTCAGAGCTATGTTTCCCCAGTGGGCTACCACATCTTTGGGTTTCCAGTACTTGGAATTTTGCTTCCCAGTTGCAGAGCTAAGAAGCCAATTCACATTCCATTGTTGTCCCAAAGTCTTTTTCCTATTTTGAATACCCCATCTTGTCTGGATGTATCAAGGGGTAAGAAGTATGTATTACTTTGGCCTGAAAAATTCCTGAGTCCCACTCCATTAGAAAACAATAATATCTGAAAGAAATCAGCTAATCCCAATTCCTAGGCCTGAACAGTTCAGACGATTTCAGAGAGAGTCTTTTTGTGATTGTCTCTCTTCACATAGTGACTGAAGCAATTCAGGCTTAAAACACACCCTGATCATTAGTTGGTATTAGAGATGGTAGGACAAGCAATTATGCTGAATTGAATTTTCCCCATCTTATCTATTTCAGGTAAAAGAGTCAGTGTAGAGCATGAGCTCTTAGATGAGATTTTCCAGCCTTCCAAGGTTTTCCAACCCAGCTCAGAAGTTTCTGTCTGAGCTCCTGGCAAATATTGATGTTTCCCCTGTAATCATGATAGGTTTCACCACGATTCTGACACATATTCCTTGGTTTAGTTATGTGCCATAGTTATAGAATTTTGGAAGTAAAAAGAAACTTAAGGGTATCTAGTTAAATGCCCTCTTCCATAATCTACAGATGAGAGCATGGAGTTTGCATGCAATCTCAGAAAGATGAACTGGGGTATTTTTTTAGTTTAACTTTCCTCTTAAGGAAATAATCCTTATCTCAGTATTTTCTAAATTAGACCAGCCACATTTTTCTTGCCTTGACATTCTCAGTTACCTTTGGACAGAGTAGGTGAGCCAAAATTTAGTAAAATGATAGATAATGATATTGCTATTTAATTCAGACTTTAGCACAATAACTTATCCTAAGTCAAGGCAAAAGAAAACATTGGCAGTATTCAACTACCTTTGATCAGTGCTGTCTATATCACTTTCATGCTTTATTTCCTGAAAAGCAGTCATTTGGTGTAAATATGCCCTACCTTTCACCACTGAAAATGGTACCCGCATTTTGTTTTGCTCCTTTTCTCTAAATAAATAAGTTTATACAAGTGTGCTACTTCAATAACAATATCTTTTGTAACACTTTTGTTGAGATATAAAGCACATACCAAATGATTCACTTATTTAAAGTGTATAATTTAATGGTTTTTCGTATATTCACAGAGTTGTATAATCATTACCACAATCAATTTTAGAACATTTTTATTAGTTTCCAGAGAAACCCTGCATCGTTTAGCCATCATCACCCCTCAACACCCCCTCCTCCAACCACCAGTCTACTTTCTGTTTTTATAGGTTTGCTTATTCTAGATATTTCATACAAAATAAATAATACATTATATGGTCTTTTGTGACTGGCTGTTTTTCCGTACTCAGCATAGTGCTTTCAGGGTTCATGCATGTTGTAGAATGTATCAGTACTTCATTCCTTTTTATGGCCACTTAATATTTCATTGTATAGATATACCACCTTTTATTATCTGTTTATCAGTTGATAAACATTTAAGCTATTTATACTTTTTGGCTATTATATAAAATGCTGCTATGAACATTTGTTTATAAGTTTTTGTTTTGTTTTTTTTTTTTTGTTTTTTTGGGAGAGGGTCTTGCTCTGTTGCCCAGGCTGGAATACAGTGGTGCAATCATGGCTTACTGCAGCCTCAACCTCTTGGGCTCAAGCAATCCTTCCACATCAGTAGGAGCTACATGTCATCCTCCCAAGTAGCTGGGACTATAGGTGCATGCCACCACACCGGGCTAATTTTTTATGTTATTTTGTAGAGATGGGGTCTTGCTATAAGGTTTTCGTTTGTTTTTTTGTGGATGTATGTTTTATTTCTTTTGAGTAAATATCTAGAAGCAGAATTGCTGGGTCAAATGATAACTCTATGTTTAACTACCAGCCTGTTTTCCAAAATGACTGCACCATTTTACATTCCCACCAGGAATATAAGAGAGTTTCAATTTTTCCACATCCTTGTCAATACTTTTTATCATCTGTCTTTTTGATTATAGTCATTCTACTGGATGTGAAGTGGTATCTCATGAGGTTTAGAATTGCATTTCCCTGATTACTTATGATGTAAGTAATGGGTTTTCATGGTTTTTTTTGGCCATTTGCATATCTTTTTCAATGATATATATTCATATGATAATAGCTTTAGGAAGAAAAAATACATGTCATTGGCAATTTAGGTAAAAAGATTGGGAGCAAGGATTGTTAATAGGAGATTAACATTTGACTAGAGAAATCCAAGGAAAAGATTTAATTCTATGTGGTTGTTATAACTTTTGTGCATTGAAAAAAAGACATTAGAGGAAACAGAAATTTGTGTGTAATCATATATGCATACATGTACATACCTCATATATATAAACACATGTACAATTATATACTGAAAACATATATATATTCTTCACTGGGATTCACATTTGGAATCCATACATATATCTATATTTATATGCCTATCTACATACTATTTCTATATATTCCCTACCTTCCAAAAAGTGACCTGAGGCAATAAAAGAGGAATTTAAATTCATTAATCTGTTCAGTAAGCACTAGCTGTATCCTAAAAATCATGCTCAGTTCACAGGATATATTAAATGAATATGACAGACTAAATAACTTTTAGACAAGTAACTAAAAACATCTTATAGCCCACATGTCACCTTAAGCTTTATATTCCACTACTCATGGACTACAGAATCCTGAAGTAGATGGAGACAGCTTGATTTGTTCAGTTTCATTCAGCCCGCGATGGATGCATCATCAAGTCTTTCGATTTTTGTTTTGAAAGATGATTTCATTTTTATTACTATAACCTTAGATTAGGCATTTGTTACTTTGTGCTTGTAGTATTGTTTTGGTTGGCTTCAGAACTCTAGTCTCTGTACTTCATTTTATTCCAAAGACACAAAAAGACTAATATTATAAAGCAAGACCAAGCTTAGCTTTTATTATTTCATCCTTTTTGCTCAAAAATATTAATGACTGCCTTTTTCTTATTTCATAGTCTAAATGTTCTGCCAGGTTTAAAGTTCTTCATCACCTTGCCTCTCCTTGCTTTCATTAGTCTATTCATTAATTCATTCAATATATATTTTTGGGTACCTACTTTGTACCAAGCACGATGCAGGGCTGAGACTATTTCATTGAACAAGGTCCCTGTCCTCACGGAGCTCACCTTCTAGTGGGAAGCCTGGAAGGTCAGTCGAGGAATAGACAAGGATGAGAGAAGGAGCTGAGATCATGGTAGGAGTGAGCTTAGAGGATGGGTGTATGACTTTCCTTGGAAATTGACAATGAGAGACTTCTTAGTGGAAGTGGTGGAATATGAATCCCAGCAAGTGGAGAGAAGAATAACATTATTCCTCTGTGTAGTAGAGGACTGGAGGTAAGAATGAGCCTACTTACTTGCTAATGGGAGTGAGAAGTTAAGAAGTACAAGAAGCAGAGGAGAATGGGGAGTCAGTAGGCAACGTCCCTGAGAAGAAGTGGGTGATGTAGAAGGAGGAGAAAGGGATGAAAGGATGGGGTGCTAATTTCATTGGCCTGCTGATGGGAAGTGAAGGCAGGTGCTCTGTTTTTGGATAGCTCTTTTTCTGTGAAGCAGAAGTTGAGAGCCTCAGCTTCTTGTGGGAGGTGGAGGTTAGAAGAAGAAGGCCTAAGGAGAATGAGGATGTAGAGAGAGTAGCTGCTGTGTTATGAGAGGAAAAGCACTATAGGGTACTAGAAACTGACAACAGTGGTCCACGCTGTGCTAGTGAGGAGCACAGGTTCTCGGATAAGACACACCTGGGCTCGGTCCTTGTGAGGCCCTTTTCTGCCACCATGTGTGTTAATGTGGGCAAGGATGTAATATCTCTGATCATCGGTTTCTTCCTAGAATGGAGATAATATGAATACACTGGGTTGTTCATGGGGTGGTTGTGAGCTTAAATAACACATGCAAAGCATTTAGTACAGTGTCCGGTAGGTAGAAAGCACTTAATAAATATTTCCTATTATTATTATTATTGTTGTCATCATTTTTCTTGCTATTACATTAATTTATGAGTTCCATCCCTAGCAGTGCTAAGCAGCCTTGATGTGGCATGGAGAAGGTAGAGAGTTGGTTGTACACAGAACTGGGCTTTTCCAGGCAGAGGTGATGGAACGCCAGGTGGACAAATGAGTTGATGATATTGCAGGGAGAGTAGCCAGATGACAGAGTCCAAGCTGGGTATAAAACGTGACAGATGGGGCTGATAGATAGGTATCTCGGGAGTAATTCAGTGAGAGACGTAGGGCAGGAGATTGTGAGAAGACATCAGGAAGTTTGAATGGAAAATTTCAGAGATGGAGTGATCACAGATAAAGATAGTTATTTTACATCAGTATGACTAGCTACTCAAGATGATCAGACTTGATAAACTGTCTAGTAAAATCTCTCATTACCTCTGAACTCCTGAGTTGCAGTCATGTGAAGGAATCGAGAGGCTAGGCTGGAGTTTTGAGATTCCCACAGTGTGGGAGCATTGGCAGGTTGAGATGAAGACAGTAAGTTTGGTTCTATCATGTTAAATGAAAGCGAGGAGTGACTGGGACATATGCAGATAAAGATGAGGGGGATGAAAAAGAGTAGGGTTTCCCCAGAAAGTTGGAGGAGGAATAATCTGGAAGAAGTACTGGGGAATAACAAAGATAGCTCACCCCATCTCCCAACCTTGACCTTGCAGGCTGTGGAAGAATATGGGGCCTCCACTTGGGAGAGGGAGGAGGTCCTCAAGGACTCTCCTGAGGCAGGGAGGTCAAGGACAGAGAGCAACTGTGGTCTTCAGGTGAAGATTGAGGGTATCATGGAAGCTGAGTTAACGAAAAAGTAGCAGCACACAGCAGTGGGAGGGGAAAAGAGCAGGCAGGTGCTTCTCCAGCTGGATTTCGCTTTCTTCTTTGGGGGTTTCTGTGTGCAAATTAGTGATGATTCATGAGGTCAAAAAGCTGGGCTGAGGCAGGGGTTTGCATTGTTTATTGTCATCTTTGTGTTCAACAGTAGCAATATTTGTACTGTAAGAGATAAGAAGATCTTATAAAATCTTCTTAAAAGATAAGAAGTATTTGTCCTTGAATACTAGATTATTAAAGTTGCATTTGGTTTGACATTTTTTCATTTTAAAAAATTATTTTTGCTAATAATCGATGGAGTTTTAGCTAAAATCTGCCAGAGGAGAGAAATTGAAGTCAACTGTTCTGGAAATGTTTATGAAGATTTTGTTATGCATCTAAGCATTCCATGTATTTTCATAATTCACAAAAAGGAATTTAATAAATTTTATCGGTTATTACATGTGCTCATTAGAAAACTAAAAAGAGAGTGAATTAACAAACTTACTTGCTCACTTTTACTTTTGAATAAAATATTTTTCTTTTCTATATGCCTTATTCTCATGAAAGAAATAACTTTTCCTTTTTCTGCTTATAAATATGATACATGGCCAGTGTAGAACATTTTTAAAATATCTAAAAGGGAGAAGATGAAAGAAAAAAGTGTATATTTCTCCAGCTCCCACCACCCAAAGGGGAAAAATATTGCTAATCTCTTTTAAAGAATGATCTATAAAAAAATGGTGGTGTGTAACTCAAAAGAGATTATGGAATAAGGTTAATAATACATGGTTTAAGGTTTCTCTGCAATTGAATATTATTGTTTTGTTTTTGCCCTTAAAACTTTGTCTTTGTATCATGTAAGTGCAGCAAAAGTGTGTGTGCTTCTCAGTGGAAATGAATTCACCAGGAGGCCTCTGTGGACTTTTTGCTGGTCCCGCCGTGGGAGGGCATCTGTTTCAGTGCCGGACAACCTAATAGTCAGGAAGGTCTTTTTTACATGGTTTGTGCTTGTTAGAAAACATTTACTTGTGGTCAGATTTATAGTTAACAAAACAACCTGATAAATACCACTAGCTCAACATCCAGAATCTCCTAGCGTAGGGACTGTATTTGAGGAACCAATCTGGGATATTTCAGAATCAGAAGAATACTATTCAATATCTTATTGCCTCAGGGCACTAAACTTTAGTAGAATTGAACATCTTAGTTTTGTTTCATTGAAAAATGACTTGAATGTTTTCAAAGGATGTCTAACAAAAAACGAGAAGTCCAGTGACTGCTAGTGCAATTGGGACTGGGACATGGGAACCCTGCCCAATTCATGAGAGCCTCTCAGTGGCTGCTAGGAGACAGCTCTGGGAAATATGTTCCTCAATAGGATTTGTTCGACTGGGGATGTGCTATCTTATTTTGAACTGTGATCCTTTGGGACACTTCCATCTCCTAGATAAATTAATCACAAAGTTATTTGTCTATGGGGCAGAAACAAGGTGATCAGAGGAGACCATGAAATAGTTCTGTGGTCAGTTATTCCAAAGCTAGCTACAGGTGGGGTAGTAGATGGCATGATTTGGGGACATGGGGAGGATGAAGATGAATTTACCTGGAATTATGTATTCCATGGGCCTTCACAAACACCCCTGACCCTTTTTAGAGATGTAGAAATCACCTGATAAGATTCACCTACTTTCCTGGAGACACAGAACTGTCTGGGGGAAGGAGCTTGGGTTTTCATGTCAGGCAAATATCATCCTAATGCTGGTCCTATCAACTACTCAATCTTAGAGGTAGGAAGAGTCACTAGCACTCTGTTTTCCTTGAAAAATTAAAAGATTGAAAATATATGGCTGTTGCCACATGTTTGGCCCTGTGCAATGCTGCAACAGTGGCCTTATTGAAGCTTTTGTCCACATTCCTAGCTGCAAAGGCAATGTATATAAGCTCCGTGTGGGCAAGGTCATGTTTATTGGGTCTACAGATCTATCTCCAGGGCCTGGCACAGTGTATGCTGAATAAATATTTGTTGATAAAGAGAGACAAGGTGGGAATAGTCAGAGTCATAGAGGTAGAAAGTAGAAGAGTGGTTACCAGGGACTGGAGGAGGCAGTAATGGGGAGTTGTTGATTAACAAATACAGAACTTCAGTTTGGGATGATGAAAAATTCTGGAGATGGATAGGGGTGACAGTTGCACAACAATGTGAATGTAATGAACTTAAAGACACTGAACCGCACACAGAGAAATTGTTAAAATGATAAATTTCATGTCATGTATGTTTTAAATCCCCCACCCCAGAAAAGATGGACGTATCTCTGTGGAAATAGCATTCCCTGCTGCAGTAAAATTTCATTATTTTCTTAGTTGCAGCTCATGTTAACCAAAACATTTTGTTATCAACAACTATAGCTCATGTTTTTTATAAGATTTTGTATTTTCTACATTAGTGGGCTTATTTTAGCCATACTTTCTTCTGAGAGGTAGGCAGGCGGGGTGGGTATTAACTGTCTCTAAAGCATGGGACTTGTTTACATAGCAAGTTAAGAGCATTATTTGACATAGAAATGGGATTATTTTCCTAGGGCTTTTGGAGAATGTCCAAATTTTACACAATAAGCAGGAATAGGTAACATGCAAGGTCTTGGCTGAGAAGTGCTGTGATGTTCTGGAGTAAGGATTTCAATTTGGTGGTAAAGAGAACGCTTACTTGCCTGCTCAGTGTTGATCTAAAGTTGACTGGGTAGAGCATCTTTTATGATGTTTTGCTCGAGGGAAATGAGATTGGTTCTGATCTCTGTCAGCCTGAGGAGGCTTCTTCTCTTTTCTATGACCTCTGTTCCTTCTTTCCGTAGTTCTTCAGGGCATTGCCTATTTCTTGTGCCCCTTGAGGCAGCAGACAATGTTTAAGTTCTATTTAAGGGGTGTTACTTTTCTGCTTCCCTATTTATGTTAGAGATGATTATGGCTCCAAGAATCTCCATATTTCGTCACATTTCCTAGCCTTCTGTAGCTAGGCAGGGCTATGCGATAACTGACCAATGGGCAGAGCAGAAGCAATGCTTGTCACTTTCAGACTCAAGCAGTTAAGGATCCATCTGAAGCCCTCCAGTTCCCTCTTCCACTGCTCTCTAGTGATTTGGCAAGTGTTGAGATGTGAAGCATCTGTCAGTGTTGGTCCCTGAGTCACCATGTGGAGCAGATCTCCATCCCCTCTCCTTAGCCCTCTCCCACCCTGCAAGCATAAGTGAGAAACATATCTTTGATATCTTAAAATTATTATATCTCAGGGTCAATTTTTTAATGCCTATCTTGACTCATCCCCTATTAGGTAGACTCACCCCCATTCTCTTTGAAAGCAGGAATTATATGCATGTGCTTCTAAAAATCTTTGTATGCTGGGTACTTCACTCAGTGTTTTGCATGTGGTAGATGCTGAGCACGTGCTTATTGAATGAATAAATACATGAAAAGATAACTGAATGAATTCATAGTTGGCCATGCTAAATATTCAAATTGAACACAACATGAGCTGTCTTATCTACTTCTGGGTGTCAGTAGCCCCTATAATTCTTAGAGTCTCCTTTACCTACAATCTCCCGTCTTAGACTTGTTCTCAACTGTGAAGGTGCAGAGTGCTGACTGACTCACATGGCATGCTGGGAAAGAAAAGCATAGAAAACACTTGACATTCTGTTTTGCTACTACCCCTGCTCAGCCTATCCTCTGAGCCTCAGCTCTCTTCAGAGAAGCCTCAGCTCTCTTCATTTTTATAATTCTGCGCCTCAACTGGGATTGAGACAAACATTTTGCTTCTATTTGACATTTTCTTCTGCTTTAAAAAATGGGGAACAAATAATTATAATTTTGGCAGCTGGCCTCTTATCCTGTGCCATGCACTGTAATAAATGCTTTACTTGAATTATTTAATTTTCATGACACTCAGTGAGATAACTACTATCAGAACCCTAGTTTAGAGGGCAGTAAACTGAGACACCTGAGCTGGACTTGCCCTAGGTCTTACAGCAATGGGGAGCAGAACAGCAGAGCTGGAATCCCCGTCATGGGCTCTCTGGGGTCAGGGCTGATGTTCCTAACCATTAAATTGTTCTCCAACACTATGTCCCTGTTTGCAACTTTTCCAGAGCTTCCCTGCTGCAGGACTCAGTCTCTGGACTCCGCACTTCCAACAGCCTGGCCCCCAGGCACTTCACTGCCACATGGCTCACAGCCCCACATCCTCTGGCTTCTTTACTAAAGTGATTCTTCCACACAGTTCTTGTTGGACACTGTGCTAACTGCCCAGCCAGCTGCTCTGTCCCCAAGATTTTTCAGGCTGGGCAGTCCTCCTACTTGCTGCTCTGTGAAGTCTTTCCCTCCCCTGGTTGGATTCCCTCATGTCTCAATTATTTCCAGGCATTGGCCATTGAGAGGATCATGCTTCGAGGCAGATTTTCTGGTCTCCTCTTCACCTGTGTACACGGAGCTCTTAGGTCTCTCTTGTTCATCTGATGGACAGCCATGAGATCACATTGCTTGGCTGTTGTCTAAAGTGATATAGTTCTCATTGCTAGAGGACGTCATGTGGTAGTCTTTGAATATTCTTAAGACTTGGACACCTCCTCGACAGACATGCATATAATGGTTGCTGAGGATACCTCCTGCTGCTTCTAAGATGTTAGAGTCAGGAGAAACCCAAGGTGAAGCTTTTATTTATTATTTTCTGAACACTCTATGTCAATTTATTCTTACTTTTAAAATATTGAGGCATAATTTGCATACAGTAAGTGCACATGTCTTCAGGCACAGTTTTCAGTAAGACCTACTTTAGGAAGGTGAGTTTTTAGAAGTGAACTCCATTAAAAGCTCCCTGAATCCATGGACCCTATGGTAAGTCTTCAAGGTCTCAGAAGAAAAGTCCTATTTCCCTTCTGACTTTATATAACACTTATTAAATGAGTTTTCTTTCTTTTTTTTTTTTTTCAGTAATACATGCTCATTGTAGAAAATGCAGAGAAGTTCTGCAGAGCTCTTTGTCCGAGTCTGGTGGGTTCTTTCCGAAATTTTAAGTTAAGGTCCCTGTACATAAATCTCTGTTCCTTATTTAAATCAGCTGACACGAAACTGACTTTAAAGTCAGACCGCTAGATCTTGGATTCAAGGCAGCAACTGAGGCCCCTGTTTGGGTTGAATTATGCATTGTAAGCTGTTCAGAAGAAGGTCAAAAGTGCAAGCCCTAGGAGACAGGGAGGCCCCCAAAGGAGGGTGATTGTGCTGCCCCAGATAGCTCTCACCCTGAGCAGAACCATCTCCAGAAATAACATGTGTGGGTGACAGCAATCAACAGCACTCAGATTTGTAATTCCAGACAGCCGCAAACATATCAGCCTAAATGTAAAGTGGCACTGCTAACAGTACATCTATAATTACCTCTCATTTTATTAGTTGCAAAGGGTAATTGTATCCAGAAAATTCCCAATGCAAATATATGCTACAGAGATAATATATATGTTGCTCTGAGAAAACAATGTGGTAGAGAAGTTTCAATAATACTAAGTGATTTTCTAGCACTCATCACTGATTAAGGGCCATCTGGGCTGTAGAAAAGCAGGGGAAGGGGAGCTCCCAGAAGTCAGGATGTCTGAATTCTCTTTGGACTCTCAAATCTTTTAATCTCTCAACTCTTTGCCCTTAAGTGTCTTGAGGGTGGGGAATGGCTTTGGAAAGCACCAGGCAAGCAGTTATATTCTCAAGACTGGATGCTCAGGCAGCTGGTTTTGGTAGAGCTGAGGTTTAGGCCAACCCTGATGCATGCACCACTGGCAAAGTGATAATCATAACATGCCCTTTCAAGACAGCCTATGCAGCTCTGAAGGGATGTTAAATGCTATGCCTTTCTCCGTCTAAGCTATATGAGTACAGATCTAATGATTAATATGATTGTTTTAAGCACTGGCTTTTGGGAGCTGAAAGATGGTAGAGATCAAACTCTGTATCTATGAATGTTAGAAATGTGTTAGGATTGAGCTGAAATAGTCTTATTACTAAGGTAGATATGAAATCGAGAGTAGGGAGCACAGCACTTTACATGAAGATGCTAAGAAGATGTTATTGTTAATAATGAGATTATCCAGAAACTCAAAATACTCATATGCCTAGAAGAAAAATTGTAATCCACTTTCAAATAGTTTTCAAATACAATGGCAGTTTTTACTATCATAGTTTCTGTTTTTATTTATTTATTTAGTCATATTAGAGATCCTTCTAAAGATAGATTATGCCTTTTTAAGGCTGTTGTTAAGAAATGATTGCCTATTCTTAGAGCCAATGAGGCAATAATTTGAGATAGTTAAAATTACCTTTTTGAATACATCTGACAGCAATTTCAAAGACATTGCAAAGATATTACCTGTTGTGTGCATCAGTTGATCAGTGCAATACGTTTAGTTTCTACTGGAGTCTTTCTGAAGAGTTGCAATAGGATGAATGATGCAAGGCATTTGAATTGGGAGAAAGGCATGCATGGAATTAATATGTTTGTTTTCACTGTTTTTTGGAGATGCTAAAGATCTCTGCTTCTCTCCCTTACTAGGTTCAATCATTTGACTGTGAAAGAGAGTGTGTGGATGAAAGGGAAAGGAAGGAGAATGCCAGAGGGCACAAGCAAGGTCCATCTTCACCATGGGAGCTGGAATATGGGCATTCCATGCCCACCATATGCCTGTTCTTTGCATTTTGAAAAGGGGCTCAGTGAGGGGTCTAGAGATTCTCATGGGCCTAAGAGGAATACCTTTAGCCAATTCAGATGTTTCTAGATATACAAGGAGGGATGTAGGGGTGAGCGTCTTTAAGAATTTTAGCAGCTTAATGGGAAAGAAAAATGCTTGACTGTTTTGCCCATTGGGATGGGGAGCTAGGCCTAACACCATTGCCTTTCAGCCACTGATAAGGGTTGAACTTCTGTGTTGTGACCTGGAAGCCAGGAGCCACATGGTGAGGGGTGATAGCAGGTGGGAGGTTCCCAGGGACCGTTCTTTGAGTCCAGACTTGAGAGAGAGATATCCATGTGTTGGAATTTCTGCAGAGTAGTTCTAATATGCCTTCTATGTATGTATGTATATCATAGGTGTGCATATATATATATATATATATATACACCATATTTTAGGTGTACATATATATGTATGTAATGAACACGGGCTAGGGAATGACTGCAATGTGTGAGTGACCAGGTGGGAAGGCAGCCCTTGCTTAGTGTGAAATGGCCACAAGGGCTCACCCTCTTTTCCCGCTAATACTGATTTCATCTGCATGTCCCTTTTTCTTCCCAACATAGATAGATCATCATACCTGGAACTGTTTCCCTCCAACCTCACTCCTCATTTTCCGTTTTACCTCTCTGCTGGCTCAGAGTAGAGGTGGTGATGGCAGAACTCTGGAAAGAGGCAGAAATAGGGATAGCAGATTTCTAAATGTACAGTGGCGTGGCTAATAGCACATCTATAATAATGTTTTATTAGTTGCAAAGGGCAATTGCATCCAGAGTGGCCTTGTTCCTAGCCAGACTGAAATGCTGCCTCTGTGTGATGTTGTCACAAATGGGTGACTAAAGGCCTTTGGGGACACACTTAACTTATTCTTGCCTTATTATTTTTTTTTATCTTTTTTTCATTTCAATAGGTTTTTGGAGAACAGGTGGCATTTGGTTACATGAGTAAGTTCTTTAGTGGTGATTTCTGAGATTTTGGCGTACCCATCACCTGAGCAGTGGACACTGTACCCATTGTGTAATCTTTTAAACCTCACCCCCTCCCACCCTTTCCCCTGAGTCCCCAAAGTCCATTGTATCATCCTTATGCCTTTGTATCTTCATAGCTTAGCTCCTGATTCTAAGTGAGAACATACAATGTTTGTTTTTCCATTCCTGAGTTACTTTACTTAGAATAATGGTCTCCAGTTCCATCCCGGTCCCTGTGAATGCCATTCTTTTATTTATTTTAATGGCTGAGTATTATTACATTACACACACACACACACACACACACACACACACACACACACAAACCCCCACATCCCCACACCACATTTTCTTTATCCACTCATTGATTGATCAGCATTTGGGCTGGTTCCATATTTTTGTAATTGCTTATTGTGCTGCTATAAACATGTGTGTGCAGATATTTGTTTCATATAATGACTTCCTTTCCTCTGGGTAGATACCAAGGAGTGGGATTGCTGGATCAAATGGTAGATCTACTTTTAGTTCTTTTTTTTTTTTTTTTTTTTTTTTTTTAGACAGATTCTTGCTATGTCACCCAGCCTGGAGTGTAGTGGCATGATCTTGGCTCACTGCAATGTCCACCTCCCGAGTTGAAGCAATTCTCCTGCCTCAGTCTCCTGAATAGCTGGTATTACAGGCGTATGCCACTGTGCCCAGCTAATTTTTTGGTAATTTTTAGTACAGACGGGGTTTCACTGTCTTGACCAGGCTGGTCTTGGAACTCCTGACCTTGTGATCCACCTGCCTCAGCCTCCTAAAGTTCTGGGATTACAGGCATGAGCCACTGTGCCCAGCCCTACTTTTAGTTCTTTAAGGAATCTCCACACTGTTTTCCATAGTGGTTGTACTAGTTTACATTTTCACCAACAGTGTAAAAGTGTTCCCATTTCACCACATCCACTCCAACATCTATTATTTTTTAATTTTTTTGATTATGGTCATTCTTGCATGAACGAGGTGTTATCTCATTGTGGTTTTGATTTGAATTTCCCTGATAATTAGTAATGTTGAGCATTTTTCATATGTTTGTTCCCTATTTGTATATCTTCTTTTCAGAATTGTCTATTAATGTCCTTAGTCCACTTTTTGATGGGATTGTTTTGTTGTTGTTGTTTTGTTTGGATTCCTTATAGATTCTGGCTATTAGTCTTTGTCAGATGTATAGATTGTGAATATTTTCTCCTAATCTGTGAGTTGCTCGTTTACTGCTGATTATTTCTTTTGTTGTGCAGAAGCTTTTTAGTTTAATGATTGCATCTATTTATCTTTGTTTTTTGTTGTATTTGCTTTTGTGTTCTTGGTCATGAAGTCTTTGCCTAAGCCAATGTCTAGAAGGGTTTTTCCAATGTTATCTTCTAGAATTTTTATAGTTTTACATCTTAGATTTAAGTCTTTGATCCATCTTGAGTTGATTTTTGTATAGGCTGAGAGATGAGGATCCAGTTTTATTCTTCTACATGTGGCTTGCCAGTTATCGCAGCACCATTTGTTGAATAGGGTGTCCTTTCTCCATTTTATGTTTTTGTTTGTTTTATCGAAGATTTGTTGACTGTAAGTATTTGGCTTTGTTTCTGGATTCTCCATTCTGTTCCATTGGTCTATATGCCTGTTTTTATACCAGTACCATGGTGTTTTGGTGACTATGGCCTTATAGTATAGTTTGAAGTCCTGTAATGTAGTGCTTCCAGCTTTGTTCTTTTTGGTTAGTCTTACTTTGGCTATGTGGGCTGTTTTTTGTTTCCATATGAATTTTTGGATTTTTTTTCTAGTTTTGTGAAAATAGTGGTGATATTTTGATGGAGATTGCATTGAATTTGTAGATTGCTTTTGGCAATATGGTCATTTTCACAATATTGATTCTACCCATCCATGAGCATGGACTGTGTTTCCATTTCTTTGTGCCATCTATGATTTCTTTCAGCAGTATTTTGTAGTTTTCCTTATAGAGGGCTTTCACTTTCTTGGTTAAGTATAGTTCTAAGTATTTATTGATTTATTTATTTAGTTTCGCAGCTCGTATAAAATGGGTTGGGTTCCTGCTTTGATTCTCAGCTTGGTCATTGTTGGTGTATAGCAGGGCTTTGATTTGTGTATGTTAATTTTTTATTGCAAAACTTTCCTGAATTTATTTACCAGTTTGAAGAGCTTTTTGAATGAGTCTTTAGGGTTTTCTAGGTATATGATCATGTTATCAGCAGAGACAGTTTGATTTCCTCATTACCAATTTGGATGCCTTTTATTCCTTTCTCTTGTCTGATTGCTCTGGTTAGGACTTCTGGTACTGTGTTGAAAAGAAGTGGTAAAAGTGGTCATTCCTGACTTGTTTCAGTTCTCAGGGGAATGCTTTCAACTTTTCCTCATTCAGTATGATATTGATTGTGGGTTTATCATAGATGGCTTTTACTATCTTAAAGTATGTCCCTTCTATGCCTATTATGCTGAGGGTTTTAGTCATAAAAGGATGCTAGATTTTGTCAAATGCTTTTTCTGTGTCTATTGAAATGAACATGTAATTTTAATTTTTAATTTTGTTCATATAGTGTATTACATTTATTGACTTGTGGATGTTAAATCATCCCTGCATCCCTGGGATAAAATCTACTTTATCACGGTGGATTATTTTTTGGATATGCTGTTAGATTTGGTTAGCTAGTATTTTATTGAGGTTTTTTGCTGCTGCGTTTATCAGGGATATTGGTCTGTAGTTTTCTTTTTTTTTTTTATGTCATGTCCTGGCTTGGTATTAGGGTGTTACTGGCTTCATAGAATGATTTAGGGAGGATTTCCTCTTTTTCTATCTTTTGGAATATTGTCAATAGGATTGGTACCAATTCTTCTTGAATGTCTGATAGAATTTTGCTGTGAATCCATCTGGTCCTGGACCTTTTTTTGTTGGTAACTTTTAAATTTTCATTTCAATCTCACTGTTTATTGGTTTGTTCAGAGTTTCTGTTTCTTCCTGATTTAATCTAAAAGGGTTGTCTATTTTCAGAAATTTATCCATCTCCTCTAGGTTTTCTAGTTTATGCAGATAAAGGTGTTCATAGTAGCCAGTGGCCTTAAATGATCTTTTGTTTTTCTGTGGTATTGGTTTTAATATCTCCTGTTTCATTTCTAATTGAGGTTATTTGGATCTTCTCTTTTCTTGTTTAATCTTGCTAATGGTCTGTCAATTTTATTTATCTTCAAATAACCAACTTTTTGTTTCATTTATCTTTTGTATTTTTGTTTGTTTGTTTTAGCTTCATTTAGTTTTGCTCTGATCTTTGTTATTTCTTTTACTCTGCTGGGTTTGGGTTTGGTTTATTCTTGTTTCTCTGGTTCCTTGAGGTATGACCTTAGATTGTCTTTTTGTCTTTTTTCAGACTTTTTGGTGAAAGCATTTGATCCTATGAACTTTCCTCTTAGTACTGCTTTTGCTGGATGCCAGAGGTTTTGATAGGTTGTGCCACTATTATCTTTCAGTTCAAGTAATTTTTAAATTTCCATCTTGATTTCATTGTTGACACAATGATCATTCAGGAGCAGGTTATGTAATTTCCATGTATTTGCATGATTTTGAGGGTTCCTTTTGGAGTTGATTTTCAATTTTATTCCACCATGGTCTGAGAAAGTAGTTGGTATAATTTTGATTGTCTTAATATTTTTGAGACTTGTTTTGTGGCCTATCATATGGTTTATCTTGGAGAATGCGCTAGTGACTAAAATGTATGTTCTGCAGTTGTTGTGTAGAATGCTGCGTAAATATCTGTTAAGTCCATTTGTTCTAGGGTATAGTTTAAGTCCATTGTTTCTTTGTTGATTTTGTGTTTTGATGACCTGTCTAGTGCTGTCAGTGGAGTATTGGAGTCCTGCTATTGTTGTGTTACTGTGTTTCTCATTTCTTAGGTCTAGTAGTAATTAGTAATGGTTTTATACATTTGAAAGCTCCAGTGTTAGGCACATATATATTTAGGATTGTGGTATTTTTCTGTTGGACTAGTCATTTATCATTATATAATGTCCTAATTTGTATTTTTTAACTGCTGTTGCTTTAAAGTTTGTTTTGTCTGAGGTAAGAATACCTGATTGAGTGCTTTTGGTGTCCATTTGCATGGGATATCTTTTTCCACCCCTTTACCTTAAGTTTATTTGAGTCTTTGTGTGTCAGGTGAGTTCCTTGAAGACAGCAGATATTTGGTTGGTGAGTTCTTATCCATTCTGCCATTCTGTATCTTTTAAGTGGAGCATTTAGGCCATTATATAAATTCAACATTAACATTGATATGTGAGGGACTATTCTATTCATCATGTTGTTTCTTGCCTGAATACCTTTTTTTCTTTTTTCCATTGGGTTATTGTTCTACAGGACCTGTGAAATTTATGCTTTAAAGATATTCTACTTTGGTGTATTTTGAGGATTTGTTTCAAGATTTAGAGTTCCTTTTAGTAGTTCTTGTAGCACTGTCTTGGTAGTGGTGAATTTGTGAATTTGTTTATCTGAAAAACATTGTATCTTTCCTTCATCTATGAAGCTTAGTTTCACTGACTACAAAATTCTTGGCTGATAATTGTTTTGGTTAAGGAGGCTAAAGACAGGACCCCAATCCCTTCTTGCTTATAGGGTTTCTGCTGAGAAATCAGCTGCTAATCTGATACGTATTCCTGTATAGGTTACGTGGTACTTTTGCCTTACAGCTCTTAAGATTCCTTTGTCTTGATTTTAGATAACCTGATGACTATGTGCCTAGGTGATGATCTTTTTGCAATTAGTTTCCCAGATGTTCTTGGAACTTCTTGTATTTGAATGTCTAGATCTCTAGCAAGGCTGAGGAAGTTTCCCCCAATTATCTCTCAAATATGTTTTCCAAACTTTTAGATTTCTCTTTTTCCTTGGGAACACCAATTATTCTTAGGTTTGGTCATTTAACATAATCCCAAACTTCTTGGAGGCTTTGTTCATTTAAAAAAATGTTTTTTCTTAGTCTTTGTTGGATTGGTTAATTTGAAAACCCTTACTTCAAGCTCTGAATACATATATAATATGTATTTTTATGCCATATATATATATATATATATATATATATAGATATAGATATAGATATATATATTTCTTCTACTTGTGTGATTCTGGCCAGGCACTGGTGACTCATGCCTGTAATCCCAGCCCTTTGGGAGGCGGAGGTGGGTGGATCACCTGAGGTCGGGAGTTCAAGACCAGTCTGACCAACAGGGAGAAAGCCCCGTCTCTACTAAAAATACAAAAAACTAGCTGGGTGTGGTGGTGCATGCCTGTAATTCCAGCTACTTGGGAGGCTGAGGTGGGAGAATTGCTTGAACCTGGGAGGCAGAGGTTGGGGTGAGCTGAGATCATGCCATTGCACTCCAGCCTGGGCAACAAGAGTGAAACTCCATCTCAAAAAAAAAAATTTTTTTTTTCTTTGGCTTTGTTGGATTGGTTAATTTGAAAGCCTGTTTTTGAAGCTCTGAACTTCTTTCTTCTGCTTGTTTGATTCTATTGCTGAGACTTTCCAGTGCATTTTGCATTTCTCTAAGTGTGTTCTTGATTTCCAGAAGTTGTGATTGCTTTTTATTTATGCTGTCTATTTCACTGGAGGTTTTTCCATTCATATCCTGGATCATTTTTTAAAAAATTTCCTTAAGTTGGACTTCACTGTTCTCTGGTGCCTCCTTGATTGGCTTAATAATTGACCTTCTGAATTTTTTCTCTGGTATTTCAGAGATTTCATCTTGGTTTGGATCTATTGCATGTGAGCCATTGTGAACTTCTTGAGGGTATTAAAAAAACATTGTTTTGTCAAATTACCAGAATTGTTTTTCTGGTTCCTTTTCATTTAAGTAGACTATGTCAGAGGGAAGATCTGGGACTGAAGGGCTGCTCTTCAGGTTCTTTTGTCCCACAGGTTGATCCCTTGATGTGATGCTATCCCCTTTCTCCTAGGGATGGGGCTTCCTGAGAGCCAAACTGCAGTGATAGTTATTTCTCTTCTGAATCTAGCCACCCAGCAGACTCTGGGCTAGTACTGGGGAGCATCTACAAAGATTCCTGTGATGTGATCTGTCTTCAGGTCTCTCAGCTGCGGATACCAGCACCCACTCTGGTGGAGGTAGCAAGGGAGTGAAGTGGACTTGGTAAGGGTCCTTTGTTGTATTTTTGTTAAATGCACTGGTTTTGTGTTGGTTGGCCTCCAGCCAGGAAGTGGTACTTTCAAGAATGCAGCAGCTGTGGTTATATTGGGAGGATCATGCAGTGGCTGGGGCCATAAAGCTTCCAAAAAATTATGTTTTTGTCTTGGGCTACCAGGGTGGGTAGAGAAAGCCCATCAGGTAGGGACAGGGTTAGGCACGTGTGAGCTCAGACTCTCCTTGGGCAGGGCTTGCTATGACTGCTGGGGAGGATAGGGGTGCGGTTCCCAGACAAATGGAGCTGTGTTCCCAGGGGGATCATGGCTGTTTCTGCTGCGTCACACCAGTTACTATGGAAGTGGGAGAAATCCGGCAGCCACAGGCCTCACCCAGCTCCCACATACCCCACAGTCCAAAATGCCAGTCTCACTCCCACCATGCCCCACCAACAGCACCAGGTTGATTTCCAGGCAGCCAGTGAACAGGGCTGAGAACTTGCTCCAGGCCACAAGCCTCCCAGCTGAGAAAGCAAACAGACTTAAATTTGCTTGGCTGTCCCATGGAGCCTGCAGCAACAATCTATTTCCTTCAAAGGGTCTGTGGATTATCTCGGCTTTCCTGGTATGTTCCTGTGGTAGTTCTTGGAGCAAAAGTTCATGATGTGGTTCTCCACATGTACTGCCTGTCTGAATGGGAGCTGCAAGTTAGTCCTGCCTCCTATCTGCCATTTTTTCCTATCTCCCCTAATTATTCTTTTAGGTTATTTCTGTTGCTCCAAATCTCTGGACTCCATTGTTAGTATGGTTTTTCTCTCCCTTTCAAGTGCAGAGTCTTTCTGAGTACTTCCATCATTGTACAATTGGAACTGTAAAACATTTTGGGAGGGTGTCTTTTAAATATCCCAGTAAATGCTGAAGGACATGATTAATGCAACCCCTTTTAAATGTCCAGCCAGAAAAAAAGAAAAGTACATACATTTCTCCCCAATTTGATTTAATTTCCATTATGTAAGGTAGCCTGCTAGATAAAGCTACTGCTCTGGGACAAAAGACTTGGAAGAATTTTGGACCTTCTCTCTCTTAACAATCTTAGAAGGTGGCTTAATTCTTGTTCATTCGTTCATTCATTCACTGGTATTTGTCACATACTTATTGTGTGCCAGGTGCTATAGTGGGCACTGTAATACAAAGGTGAATGAGGCAGTCTTTAACTTTCAATGGAGAAGACAGAATCATAAGCAATTGTTGTGGTACTGTATACGGAGGGGATGGTAGAGACAAGAACAGGATGTCATGGGAGACCTGGCCCAGAGGGCCACTTCACCAAGCTGAGGGTCTTGGGCAGGCTTAGTGGAGTGAGTGAGGCCTGAACTGACACACAAAGGATGAGGAGGCTGAAGAAAGGACAATTAGGTATAGGGGGAGAGGGACTCAAACAAGTCCATTGGATTTGGGAATTAGGAGACCATTAGTAAAATTAGGCAGGGCAGTTTCAATAGAATGGTGGGGATTTTTCAATAGAAAGCTGGATTGTAGCAGACTGGAGAGTGGCCAGGGAGTGAGAAAATGGAGATGAAAGGGAAAGGGTGTGGACAAGAGGATGGTGGCCTCTAGAGAATCTGGGGTCAAGGATGTATTTATTTTTATTTTTTAGGGCTTGAAAAATCTGTGCAGTGTTCCAATAGCAGAGTAAAGGAGGAAGGGCCAGGAAGTATGGGAGAGAGCTGGGCAAATGGTTGGAGCCAAGGGTTCAGGTGAATGGGAAGACTTTATATAATGGGAGTTGCCCTGGAAGAGAAGGTTTGGATCAACCTGGTCTGTATAGTAAGATTTTCTTTTTGATGCCTATTTGGTATAATGGGACAGGAGGCACTGCTATGTTTTGGCTCTGTGTTTCCACCAGAATCTCACCTTGAATTGTAATAATCCCCCTGTCTTATGGGAGGGACTCAGTGAGAGGTAATTGAATCATGGGGGTGGGCTTTTCTCATGCTGTTCTCCCATGCTGTTCTCATGAATAAGTCCCATGAGATCTAATTTATAAACTCTTTATAAAACCATTAGATCTCATGAGGTGATCTCAGATGGAGATAGGGAACTTGTGGATAACTGGAGCAAAGGTGACTCTTGTTACACTTTAGCAAAGAAACTGGCAGCATTCTGCCCTTGCCCTAGAGATTTGTAGAACTTTAATCTTGAGAGAGATGATTTATGGTATCTGGTAGAAGAAATGTCTAAACAGCAAAGTGTTCAAGAGATGACTTGGGTGTTCTTAGAAGCATTCAGTTTTATAAGGGAAACAAAGCATAAAAGTTTAAAAAATTTGCAGCCCGGTGATGTGATAAAAAAAAAAAAAAGAAACTCATTTTCAGAGAAGAAATTCAAGCAGGCTGCAGAAATTTGCATAAGTAATGAGCAGCTGAATATTAATGGCCAAGACAATGGGGAAAATGTCTCCAGGGCTTGTCTTCATGGCAGCCCCTCCCATCAGAGGCCTGGAGACCTGGGAGGAAAAAATGGTTTTATGGACCAGGCCCAGAGCGCCTGTGCTACGTGCAGCCTAGGGACTTGGTGCCCTGTGTCCCAGCCACTCCAGCTGTGGCTAAAAGGGCCAAGATATGGCTCAGACTGTGGGTCCAGAGAGTGCAAGCCCCAAGACTTGGCAGCTACTATGTGATGTTGAGTCTACAAGTGCACAGAAGTCAAGAACTGAGGTTTGGGAATCTCTGCCTAGATTTCAGAGGATGTATGGAAATGCCTGGGTATCCAGGCAGAAGTTTGCAGGGATGAGGCCCTCATGGAGTGCCTCTGCTAGGGCAGTGTATAAGGGAATTGCAGGGTTGAAGCCCACATACCAAATCTTCACTGGGGCACTGCCTAGTGGAACTGAGAAGAGACACAATTTTCCAGACCCCAGAATGGTAGATCCATTGACAGTTTACACCATGATCCTTGCAAAAGCTATAGACACTCCATGCCAGCCCATGAAAGCAGCTAGGAGGGGGTTGTACTTTGCAAAGCCACAGGGGTGGAGCTGCCCAAGACTGTGAGAACCCACCTCTTGCATTGATGTGACCTGGATGTGAGACATGGAGTCCAAGGAGATCATTTTGGAGCTTTAAGCTTTGACTGCTCTGCTGGATTTCAGACTTGCATGGGGCCTCTCGCCCCTGTGTTTTGGCCAATTTCTCCCATTTGGAATGCATGTATTTACACAATGCCTGTACCCTCATTGTATCTAGGAAGTAACTAACTTGCTTTTGATTTTACAAGCTCATAGGCAGAAGGGACTTGCCTTGTCTCAGATAAGACTTTGGATTGTAGACTTTTGAGTTAATGCTGAAATGAGTTAAGTCTTTGTGGTTTGATACATGAAAATGCCAGAATAAATCTAATCCCTAAAAGAGGCTTTCTAAATCAGAGGTTACAAACAGTTGCTCAGGATCCAAATTAGGCCCACAGAGATATTTTATTTGACACATATGCTGTTTTGTGTCAAATAAATTAAAATAAAATCATGCATGATTAGTTTTGAAATGTGAGGACATCATATTTAGGAGGAGCAATGATACGATTTGTCTCTTTGTCCCCACCCAAATATCATCTTGAATTGTAATAATCCCCACGTGTCATGGGAGGGATCTTGTGGGAGGTAATTGAATCATGGGGGTGAGTTTTTCCCATATTGTTATTGTGATAGTGAATAAGTCTCATGAAATCTGATGGCTTTATAAAGGGGAGTTCCCCTGCATATGCTATCTCTTGCCTGCTGCCATGTAAGATGTGCCTTTTGCCTTCCACCATGATTGTGAGACCTCCCCAGCCATGTGGAACTGTGAATCCATTAAACCTTTTTTTCTTTATAAGTTACCCAGTCTTGGTTATGCCTTTATTAGCAGCATGAGAACAGACTAGTACAGGAATCCTCTTCCCAGTTTGGAAGCCCTTTGGATAGAATATGAGGCAGAAATTGTAAGCCCTAGTATGCATGAAGTGCAGCTGGTGGGGTGGCCTGTGCCCTTCTGGATGAGCAGCTGCTGTTGGACTCCAGCCATATTTACCAGGGCCCATTTGCTGGATCAAGAAAAGCCAGAATTCTGGATTTCTATGTGAAATCTCCTAGTTTTGAAATGTTGGCAAATATTAAAAATAAGTAAACAAAATAACATATGTGTCAAATAAAATATATCTGCTGGTCTAATTTAGCCCCTGGATACCAGTAAGTTTCTAACTGATTTAGAAAGCCTCTTTTAGAGATTAGGTTTATTCTCTTATTTTTAATGTATCAATTCTATCATGAATTGATACATAAAATCAATATGAAAAGTTGGATTGCTCCAGGAACCAGAAAGGGCACAATTACTCAGGTTATTACTACAAATAAAATGGAAAAGCAGTATTTGTTTTTTAATTGGGTTCCTTATACTATAGAGCAAATCTGAAAAGAATTACACATACTAAAGGGGAAGATATCTGCATGTTCCAGAGGAAGCGGTGAGCTTTTATAATTTGTGCTCTGCTTAGCTTTGACTATTAATCATTTGTTTGTGGCAGAATGATTGATGATACATGAAACCTGATAAACCTTGCATCAAGGATCAAGTAAAGATGCTTCAATTCCAAAATTTGATGTGTATCAGGAAAGTGGATCTCAAAGTTTACTGTGCATCAGGATCACCTGGTAGGCTTGGCTTGTTAAAACATAGGTTGCTGGGCCCTGTCCCTGGAATTTCTGATTTAGTAGGTTTGGAGTAAGCCCAAGACTTTACATTTCTAATAAGTTCCCAGGTGATGCTGATGCTACTGGTTCAGGGACTACCCTTTGAGAACCACTGTTATAGAAAATCTACAGGCTTTACTATTTACAGATAACACATCTGAACCATATTATGTTTACATTTACTGAAATTCATCCAGTCTTTTGGTTGATATATGCTAAAGCTGATATATGTCTTTGGACCACTATTACGTGAAAACAGATCTGCTGGTTCAAGCAGGAGAGATTCTTTATCACACATGGCCCAGGTTGTCTGTTTTCTTGGATGCTGTTGTTTCATCTGAGGTGGTCTGCTGATGTGTCCTCTTGGTTCCATTGGCACAGATATTACTGTTTATTGACAATGCACGAGGTCATCTAAGGGCACTGATAGTGATGTAAGGAAATTCGTGCTGTTTTAATGCTTGCTAACACAGCATCCATTCTGCAGCCCACGGATCAAGGAGTAATTCTAACTTTGAAATCTTATCATCTAGGAAATACATTTTGTAAGGCTATAGCTGCCATAGATAGTGACTCCTCAATGGATTTGGGCCAAGTAAATGGAAAACCTCTGGAAATAATTCACCATTTGAGATGCCATTAAGAACATTCATGATTCATAGGAGGAGGTCAAAATATCAACATTAGCAGGAGCTTGGAAGAAGCTGACTCTAACCTCATGGATGACTTTGAGGTGTTCAAGACTTCAGTGGAGAAAGTCATTGCAAATGTGGTGAAATAGCAAGAGAACCAGAATTAGTGGAGACTGAAGATGTGGCTGAATTGCTGCAATCTCATGATAAAACTTGAATAGATGAGCAAAATAAATAGTTTCTTGAGATGGAAACTACTTCTGGCGAAGATGCTGTGAACATTGTTGAAATGACAACAAAGGATTTAGAATATTCCATCAACTTAGTTGATAAAGCAAGAGCAGTGTTTGAGAGGATTGACTCCAATTTTGAAAGAAGTTACATTGTAGGTAAAATATTATCAAACAGCACCACATGCCAGGAGAAATCTTTCATGGAGTCAACTGATGAAGCAAACTTTATTGTTACCTTATTTTAAGGTAACAACTACTACCCTGGTCAGTCATCAGCCTTTAATATTGAAGGGAAACCCTCCACTGGAAAAACGATTATGATTCACTGAAGGCTCAGATCATTGGCTTTGATTCTTTTTAGCAATAAAGTATTTTAAAATTAAGGGATGTACTTTGATTTTTCAGACATAATGCTATTGCATACTTAGTAGGCTACAGTATAGTATAAACATAACTTTTATATGCACTGGGAAACCAAAATATTTGTGCGACCCACTTTATTGCAATATTCACTTTTTTTTACAGTGCTCTGGAACTTAACCTGCCATATCGCCAAGGTATACTTGTGTGTTATTAATATATATGTATATATATATATATATGTCTATACACACGTGCATTTACAGACACACACATACATATAAATGCAGAGTTATCACATATCACAAGTGAACAGCTTGATAAAATTTTAGTGGCTGAACTCACTCATATAACCAGCACTTGGATAAAGGCACAGAATATCACCAATACCCCAGAAGCCCCTTTGTGTTTCTTTAAGTCATACCCCTCCCCTGAGGGTAGCCACTGTCCTCTCCCTAATAGCATAGATTAGTTTTACCTGTTGTTGTATTTTGTATATGGAATCATATGGTATCTATTATTTTGCTTATATTTTGTTTAATCACTTTGATTTGAATCTATACATTGACTCATGTCAGTCAACATTTGAATACAACTACAAGAAGACCTTTTCAAATGTTGAAAACATGTTTTTTGAGACACATTTAGCATACATATTCCAATTTCTGCTTCTCAAAAGTTCTCAATTATTTTAGGGCTTTTCTCTAAACTCTAGAGGGTCACAGCCAGTGAGAGTGGAGAGGTATGAAAAATAGAATACAAAGTATTAATTAGTATTTATGTTATTTACATCTTAAAATGATTGTTAATAAAATCTATTATTAAAATGGATTTTATCTCTTTCTTTTGACTTTTAAATATATGATGACTAGGAAATTAAAATTACATTTGAGATTTGTACTATATTTCTATTATAAGCATTGATTTAAAGTGTCACCAGGACCAAGAGAGACTTCGTGAGTTGAACAGTAAAGATTTCGAGTAACACCATCTCTATGAGACCATCAAACTTTTTAATTTGCTCCTGAGAAAGGGTCTTGCTCCAACTCTGAGGCAAAAGGCAATGTGTCTATAGTTCCCAGATTTGGATGAGACGGAGACTCGCTCGCCTTCCTGTATGTTTTGCCACATTTTCAAAACCAAGTTGCTTCATAAATGCATCAGATTAACCAGCAGTTTCTGCATGTGTCATGTTCGTCCTGACTCCTGTCTAGCTTCCTGTGGCTCCTATCAGTGGGCAGGGCCTCCTGTCTTCTGTCTGAACCATCAGGTTGCATCTGTCCCTCACCTCTTCTCTCTGCCCTCTTTTCAAGCTAGAATAGGCACAGATTCCAAAATATTTAGTTTGCAAAATTTGTTGCAGGTCAATATTTGGTTCTAAGTGTACATTTTCACATGGAAACATTTTTTTTTTTTGAGATGGAGTTTTGCTCTTATAGCAGGCTGGAGTTCAATGGCGTAATCTCAGCTCACTGCAACCTCCACCTCTTGGGTTCAAGTGATTCTCCTGCCTCAGCCTACCAAGTAGCTGGGATTACAGGTACCTGCCACCATTCATGGCTAATTTTTGTATTTTTATTAGAGATGGGGTTTCACTATGTTGGCCAGGCTGGTCTGGAACTCCTGACCTCAAGTGATCCACTAGCCTTGGCTTCCCAAAGTGCTGGGATTACAGGCGTGAGCCAGTGTCCAGCAGAAGCAATGTTATATACATTGTGGCTGAAGTCTAGCCAGTTTATGAGGGCTATTTTACTTACAATATATCTGAAGTATATTATTTACATTTCTATTTAACACATGCTAATCAGAGGTGTAGGAGACATAGTAGCTCAGTCCTTGTCATAGAGGAGGGGAGGGTGGGTAACTGCACCCTGATGATTTATTCATTCTCTGCATAAAAGGAGAAATTGTAATCACTTAAGCATTCAACCTGGGTGAAATAGAGAACTGGTGCTCTGGACATAGAATCCATGAAAAGGTTAGGTTAATTATTGGGCTTCGTATTTATGACATTAAAAAATACCTTCTCATCCCCATTCAGTACCTATCACTTATTTAATTAGCATCTATTTACTTCCAGTCAGTTGTATAGGAGAGTAACTATACCTAAGTTTTTTTTGAGGCATGAGTTTCAGATGTACTTGGCTTTTTTGCTTCTCACTCATACCCCATCTCTCTCTCTCTGTCTCTCTCTCTCTCTCTACATAATGGTAGTCAGCAGCTGGGAAATGGATGAGAAGACCACATCCTTAAGGCACTGATTTTTGCTTTTTATTTTCCTTCTATTTTTCTAAAAGGCTCTACAAAGTGCCATATTCTTAGGCTGGTCTTTGCTTTGTGTCACTTTGGGCCATTTACTCTCAAAAGCCTTCTCTACTTCTGGGAGAAGAAAATCTGGGTTTGATAAAACTGTAGACTTTTCCAACTTTGCAACAGCACCTATGTTTCTGAAGTATTTATTTGCAAACCAGGCAATTCCTTCCTGAGTACATTTATTTCTTATAATTTCTTGCCAATCACAATCAAGAACAACCAACACGGATTACTAAGTTCTTGTTTTCTAACCCCTTCCCACTTAGGCCACCAAGTTCATTAAGTACATAGTCCACTTCCTGGTTTACTGCAGGCAACAGTTACCAAAGGTAACAACAGTGACTGTCTTTAAAGCTTCTCAGATATGTTTCTCACTGCTTGCTGCCTGACCGTGAATGTCACCGATTTTACGTTTTCTTTTAAACATCAGCATTTTACAACTGCATATCCATATCTATGTCAAGATAGACAAAATTATAGTGTTTTGTACTTACTAACCTCAGAAGCTTAACACACAAAGAATTGTTTCTTGATTACACAAAATTCTATGTTAGGCAGAACATAGAATTCTCCAAGACACACTCTAAGAAAGCTTTCTTTATACGGTGCCATAAGACCAAAACTGTTTCTTCTTTGGCAGCCCAGAAACTCATCAAATCACATTATTCAAGAGTTTGTATGGAGCTCTTCTGGCCCCGGACCTCAACTCATAACCCCCACACCACATCTAAGAAGGAAGAGAAAGCAGGAGGCTCATGTTGCTTAAGATGTTTCTAAGTCCTTAATAGAAATTCCATTTGACCCAGCAATCCCATTACTGGGTATACGTCCAAAGGATTATAAATCGTTCTGTTATATACATGCACACGTATGTTCATTGCAGCACTGTTTACAATAGCAAAGACCTGGAACCAACCCAAATGCCCATCGATGATAGACTGGACGGAGAAAATGTGGCACATATACACCATGGAATACTATGCAGCCATAAAAAATGATGAGTTCGTGTCCTTTGTAGGGACATGGATGAACCTGGAAACCATCATTCTCAGCAAACTGACACAAGAGCAGGAAATCAAACACCGCATGTTCTCACTCATAGGCAGGTGTTGAACAACGAGGACACATGGACACAGGCAGGGGAGCATCACACACTGGAGTCTGTTGTGGGGGACTAGGGGAGGAGTAGCAGGGTGTAGATAGGTTGGGGAGGGATAACATGGGGAGAAATGCCAGATATAGGTGACGGGGGGATGGAGGGAGCAAGCTACATTGCCGTGTATGTACCTATGCAACAATCCTGCATGATCTGCACATGTACCCCAGAAGCTAAAGTACAATTAAAAAAAAAAGATGCTTCTAAGTTAAGGAGTAACTTACATCCTCTGAAAAAACTGCATACTGTAGACCGTTTCTCCGTATTCTCTCAGAACACTTCTGACACCAAATGTACAAGTTTTTCCAACACCAACACCAGTTGAGTGTCCCTCCATTCAATTCAATTCTGACATTATCTGTCCAGAATTAGTGCAGACCTCAGAGCTTAAGGGGTTAGTGCCACAGGACTTTCCTCACTTCAGATGCCAATTGCAAATCCAGGTACTTCTGATTGAGCAGCTATATATTGGGGATTCCCATGACCCCTTCCTTGCTTCAATAGTTTGCTAGAATGGCTCATGAGAACTTGAGAAAACACTTTACTTACATTTACTAGTTAATTATAAAGGATGCAGAGGGCAAAGTATGGATAGGGAAGTAGAGCTTTCAGACTGTCTACAGGATGTGCTACCTCACAGCAAGTCCATGGGCTTCTTTGGCAGCCCAGAAACTCATCAAATTGTGTTATTCAAGAGTTATATGGAGCTTAAGCACACGCCCACCCTTCGCCTTCCTGGAGATTGGGAGGTGGGGCTTAAAGTTCCAACTTTCTAATCACTTGGTCTTTCTGGTGGCCAGCTCCATTCCAAGGCTATCTAGGGGGCCCCACCTTGAGTCACCTCATTAGCAAAAACTCAGTGTGCCTACATTTTCCATTTTCCGGGGTTCTGGATGTAATTTAGATTCAGTCAATTAGAGGTACCTGTATGAGATTTGGAAAATGGAAATAAAATGAAACCTCATAAGACCAGACTCACATTTCTGTTTCTTTCATGGCAAGCAACAGCCATGGTGGCATTTGATTTTTCTGTAGTAACTGTACTAGAGGCCCCAGTGTCTATTCCTGGCTTCATGGCTATTAGGAGGCAGAAGATGGAACATACATTTTGCTGGAGTGGATTGTGATAAAGGTGGCATGGTTCTGTGTCCACTAACTAAAGTGATGGCTTCCAATTTTACCTGGAGGCTTCCTGACTTTACAGTGTTTTGGTCATGGCAGGGGTATCGGCTTCCTTGGTGGCCTGGTTGTGTGTCATTTCTGGAAGCTTATCCTTGAGTCTGTCTTTTCAAGTTTCCCATTTACTTGGCAAGCCATTTTATAACTTCTTATAAAATTCCCTTTCTACTTAAGCTGGCTAGAAAATTTGGACCTAGTTGTCAGAAGGTTTTATATAATATGTTGGCACCACCTGAATGTGGATATTGTCCATACTATAGCCCAACTTCTGGGTGGCTTTGAAGGACAGCAGTGAAGGGAAAGCATCCCAGCGGGCTGAGCATTGATTATTATACACACTCACTCGTTTGGCCTGGAAGAAGAGATGTCCTGACTCTTGGATGAGGATTAATGGTTTGACTAGACTCTCAAATGCTTGGAAGGAATACAATTGATAACCTGGTGATGACAGTCTGGAAAAGAGATATGTGGATGGATCTTTGGGCAGAACATGAATATATTTGTGTCCTGTATGAATGCTCACTAAAGAGCAGCCTCAGTCAGCATGAACAAAATAATCAGGTAGACAAGTTCTGTGAACTTCCGTTTGGTTCTCCCCAGCCAGCTTTGTCCTCACTCAGTGTGCTCATGGATAAAGTGGCCATAGCAGCAGGGATAGAGGTGAGGTATGGTCTCAGCAACACAGATTTCCATGCACTAAAGGGAATGCGACTATAGAATAGTAGATTTTCTAGCCTGCCAACAGTAGAGAACAACATCTAGCCTTCAATATGGCAGAATTCTCCAGGGACCAGCCAGCCACTATTGGCAGTTTGATTACACTGGACAACTTCAACTGTGGAAGGGGCAGCAGTCATTCTCACTTGAATATACACTTACTCTGTGATATGGTTAGGCTTTGTGTCCCCACCCAAATCTCATCTTGAATTGTAATCCCCATAATCCTTATGTGTCAAGGGTGGGACCAGGTGGAGGTAATTGAATCATGAGGGTGGTTTCCTCCATGCCATTTTCATGAGAGTGAGTGAGTTCTCATGAGATTTGATGGCTTTAAAAGCACCTGGCACTTCCCCTGCTTGTACTTCTCCTTTTTGCCACCTTGTGAAGAAGGTGCCTTGCTTCTCTTTTGCCTTCTACCATGATCATAAGGTTCCTGAGGCCTCCCCAGGCATGCTGAACTGTTAGTCAATTACACCTCTTTGTTTTATAAATTACTCAGCCTCAGGAAGTTCTTTATAGCAGTATGAAAATGGACTAATACAGTAAATTGGTACCAAGGTAGTGGGGTTCTACTGCACAGATACCTGAAAATATGGAAACAACTTGGGAAGTGGGTAACAGGCAGAGGTTGGAAGAGTTTGGAGGGCTCAGAAGAAGAAAGGAAAATGTGGGAAAGTTTGGAACTTCCTAGAGACTTGTTGAAAGGTTTTGACCAGAATGCTGATAGTGAGATGGACGATAAAGTCCAGGCTGAGGTGGTCTCAGAGGGAGATGAAGAACTTGTTGGGAGCTGGAATAAAGGTGACTCTTGCTATGCTTCAGGAGAGAGACTGGTGGCATTTTGCCTCTGCCCTAGATCTGTGTAACTTTGAACTTGAGAGAGATGGTTTAGAGTTTCTGGCAGAAGGAATTTCTAAGCAACAAAATGTTCAAGACTTGACTTGGATGCTCTTAAATGCATTCAGTTTTATGTTTTCACAAAGATATGGTTTGGAATTGGAACTTACATTTAAAAGAGAGGCAGAACATAAAAGTTCAAAAAATTGCAGCCTAATGATGCGATAGAAAAGACAAACCCATTTTCTGAGGAGAAATTCAAGCTGGCAGCAGAAATTTGCATAAGTAACCAGGAGCCAAATGGAAATTACCAAAAACAATGGGGAAAATGTTTCCAGGACATGTCAGAGGTCTTCACGGCAGCCCTTCCCGTTGCAGGCCTGGAGGCCTAGGAGCAAAAAATGGCTTCATGGGCCAGGCCTAGGGCCTTGCTGCTTTGTGCATTCTCAGGACTTGGTGCCTTGCATCCCAGCTGTGGCTAAGTAGGGCCAAGGTACAGCTCAGGTCATTGCTTCAGAGGGTGCAAGCCCCAAGCCTTGGCAGCTTACATATGGTATTGGGCCTGCAGGTGCAGAGAAGTCAATAATTGAGGTTTGAAAACCTCTGCCTAGGTTTCAGAAGATGTATGGAAATGCCTGAATGTCTACGCAGAAATTTGCTACAGAGGTGGAGCCCTCATGGAGAATCTCTGCTAGGACAGTGTGGAAGGAAATTGTGGAGTTGAAACTCCCACATAGAGTCCCGACTGGGGTACTGCCTAGTGGAGCTGTGAGAAGAGGGCCACCATCTTCCAGACCCCAGCATCTTCCAGTTCCACAAACAACTTGTACCAAGTGCCTGGAAAAGCTGCAGACACCTAACACCAGCTGGGAAAGCAGCCAAGAGGGGGGCTGTATCCTGCAAAGCCACAGGAGTGAGTGGAGCTGCCCAAGGCCATGGGAGCCCACCTCTTGCATCAGTGTGCCCTGGATGTGAGACATGGAGTCAAAGGAGATCATTTTGCAACTTAAAGCTTTAATGACGGCCCTATTGGATTCCAGACTTGCATGGGGCCTTTAGCCCCTTCATTTTAGCCAATTTCTCCCATTTGGAATGGGTGTATTTTCCCAATGCCTGTAGCCCCATTGTATCCAGGAAGTAACTAACGGGCTTTTTATTTTACAAGCTCATAGGCAGAAACTACTTGCCTTGTTTCAGATGAGACTTTGGACTTGGACTTTTGGGTTAATACTGGAATGAATTAAGATTCTGGGGAACTGTTGGGAGGGCATGATTGGTTTTGAAATGTGAAAGAGATGTGAGATTTAGGAGGGACTGTGGGCAGAATAATATGGTTAGGTTTTGTGTCTCCACCCAAATCTCTTCTTGAATTGTAATCCCCATCATCTCCACACATCAAGGGCAGGACCAGGTGGAAGTAACTGAGTCATGGGGGTAGTTTCCCCCATGCTGTTCTTGTGATAGTGAGTGAGTGAGTTCTCATGAGATCTGATGGTTTTATAAACATTTGGTTTTCCCCTGCTGGGGCTCACTCTGTCTTGCCACCCTGTGAAGAAGGTGACTGCTTCTCCTTTGTCTTCTCCCATGATTCTAAGTTTCTTAAGGCCTCCCCAGCAATGCAGAACTGTGAGTCAATTAAATCTCTTTTCGTTATAAATTACTCAGTGTTGAGTACTTATTCATTGCCAAATGAGAATGAACTAATACACTCTGGCTACAGATTTACCTTTCCTGCTTCTGCCCACGTCATTCTCTGTGGACTTTCAGAATGCCTTATTCATCATCATGGTATTCCATGCAGTGTTAATTCTGACCACTGGACTCGCTTTATTGCCAATGAAGTGCAGTAATGGGTTCCTGCTCATGCAATTCACTGGCCTTTGACAATTCCCAACACCCTGAAGCAGCTGGCCCGATAGAATGGTAGAGTGGCCTTTTGAAGATTCACTTGGGTGGGAACACATTATGTGGCTGCTATAAACCAGCAACTAATCTATGTGGTGTTTTCTCTCCAGAGCCAGGATTTATATGTCCAGGAAATCAAGGAGTGGAAATGAGGATAGCTCCACTCACTTTTAACTCTTGAGTTTTCCTAGTGAAAATTTTGCTTCCCATCCCAGTGACTATATTTTCTAACATAGAACACTTAGTTCCCAAAGGAGGAAAATTCTCTCCATGGGATACACCCGTGGTTCCCTTAAACTGGGAGTTGAAGTTGCTCTCTGGGCTCCTCATACCAGGGAATGAATAAGCAGTGATGTGAGGAGGAGGGAGGATTACTATACTGACTGGAGTGATTGATTCTGGCTTGTTGAGGGTTGCTAGTAACAATACAGCAAGGAGAAATATGTCTGAGCTGAGATGTCTGCTGAGGCAAAAGGAATATGGAATGGATAATGGAAGAGGAAAAGTATAAATATCAGCTAAGACCATATGACTAGTTGCAATAAAAGGCATCGTAATATTATGAGTGTTTCTTATTTTAGCAAATGCTTTTCTTGCCCTTCTCCATTCTCCTACCACCTAACCTCATACCTCTCTTTTTTTTGGAGACAGTGTCTCACTTTGTGGCCCAGGCTGAAGTGCAGTGGCGCAATCATGGCTTGACTTCCTGGGCTCAAGTGATCCCCTCACCTCAGCCTCCCAAGTAGCTGGGACCACAGGCACATCTCCCTGTGTTGCCCAGGCTGGTCTTGAATTCCTGGGCTCAAGTGGTCCTTCTGCCTCGGCCTCTCAAGGTGCTGGATTACAAGAGTGAGCCACTGTGCCTGGCCTAACCTTGTATCTTACTAGCTAAGTTATGGAATATCAAAGGGGGAAGTATGACTCAAGTGGAAAAGGAATGAGCATCACCAAAAGACAGATAAAGGGGCTTTGAATATTTTTGGTACAAACAGGGTTAGTGTTTCAGGTTGGAGGAGAGTTATATGATGTTAGGTAAAGGCATGAGTTTGTTATTATTTTTATTTGGGAGGTAACTATAGTTAAAAGAGGTATGTAGAAAAGGGGTGGACTGCAGTGCCTTTGTTATGTGTTGACTAAACTGGAACTATGTTTTCCAGAATTTACACACTATATGGGTTTTGGTAGGATAAAGCTGGGGCTGGCTACAAAAAAAATTTGCAAGATTTGGAAGGTGGAAGTGCAGTAGAAGGTATTACACTCTGAAGCCTGGTGGAGGGTACTAGGCCCCTGCGGCTCCTCCACATGAGGCAGCCACTGGGCCCACGTTCCCCTAGCTCCTATCAGACCTCTTCCTTCACTTTCTCAGAATCTTAGGTCAGATGTGCACACAGTTTTGTAGCAAAGTGTGCCAGTGCTTTCTGCACATCCCCATTGAGGTTGGAGATGTTGAGAGACAGATAGAGGTCCCAGTTTGTCTTTCTGGGTTCCCCTACTTCATACTCACCTTTTCTTTGCTTGCCAGTCCACAGACTTACAACTTATGGCAGCCTACACCAGACCCATGGGGCAGTAACAGTCTTCCATTGAATTCTTTAGCAGTTTCCACAATTGCATAAGGTCAGTCGCTATAATATTTCCCTTATCCATATCACTCCATACTGGCATTGCTTTTCTGCTAAAACCTTGATGAAAATAATTGTCAAGGTTTGACAGTGAATAAAATGATTTTTTTTTTGAACCAAACTCTGACCAATATAACTTAAAAGGTAATGGCCTATCTTTCTACTTCATTTAACAGATGGACTTCAAAGTTCATTCTGGGCTTATTCTTCACCACCAAGCACATATTTTCTAATCACTTATTACTAATTCATATACACATCCAACCATTGTTTGCCATATATTGCGTGAGTCCAGCAATAACAGAGTTTGTTCCTGCACTCAAAAGCTAATTCAAAAAGACAAAAAACAAAAACAAAAACAGACACGTCATGGTAAATGTGACTTTTATTGCCACCGCTCCACTAAACTACTCATTCAAGGTTACCGAAGATTGACTATTGAAAGTCCTCTAAGCACCAAATCTAGTAGCTATTTGTTCATTCTTACCGCATTTAACATCTCCAGAAGCAGTGAGCATTGAGCATTGCTAACTATTGTCTAGAAAGTGAGCTCCTAAGGGCAGGGTTCTTTTTTGTCTTGTTTTCTTCTGTGTCCCCAGTACACAAAATAATACCTAGCATGTGGAGGAGGAGTTAATATTTGTTGAATAAGGCCGGGCATGGTGGCTCATGCCTGTAATCCCAGCACTTTGGGAGGCTGAGGCAGGCAGATCTGAGGTCAGGAATCTGAGACTAGCCCATCTCTACTAAAAACAAAGAAATTAGACAGGTATAGTGGTCTGTGCCTGTGATCCCAGCTACTCAGGAGGCTGGGGCATGAGAATTGTTTGAACCCGGGAGGTGGAGGTTGCAGGGAGCTGAGTTTGTGCCACTGCACTGCAGCCTGGGCAACAGTGAGACCCTGTTTTTTTTTTTGTTTTTTGTTTTTGTTTTTTTAAAGTTGTTGCATAAATGATTGAATACATTTGCTTGTTCTTAAGATTTGCTCTTTCATTGTTTTTCGAGATACTGTAGTCTTCCTGTATTTCTTTTACTGATTTCTCCCCTCTATTTTCATTGACCTTTCCTTGATAAATTTAAGCCTTCCTCGTATCCATTCTCTGCTTACTTACTTCTTTCAGATTACATTTATTGATTAAACAAATATTTAATGAGTACTTAATATGCATCAGGAATTATGCTAGTTACTTGTGACCCAACAGTGAGCAACAGGTCAAGTGTGCTTCTCTGGTTTCATCCAACTCCCTTCAAACAATGCTGTCTCCATGAAGATGTCTTCCAAAATTTTAGCTACCTCCTGGAGCTTTTAGAAATAAGAGCCCTGTGCTCAAATTCAACATGTTCATTACAGAACTTGACATCATTCACCAAACTATTCTTACTTATAGGCACCAGCACCCTTGTGTTTATCCTTCAGACTCCACATCTCTTGAGCCTAGCATCTGAGGCTCTCCATCTTCTGTCCCTAAATCTCCTGGTCTACATTTATCCATTCATTTCACTATTTTCCACCCTTCCTGTACTTGTGGTCATTTTTTGGTATTTTATTTTGCTAAGAGCTGATGCTTCTTCCTCATTCTGGAATGTCCTTCATTATTCATGTCTTTTTTCCAATGGAAATCCTCTTTACCTGTTAAAGTTCAGCCAATTGCTACCCAAGAAATGCTCAAATTAACCCACTAGGAATAAATCACTTTTCCCTACTTCACTTGCAGTTTTTTCTGTCTTTTGTTCAAGTAATTTTTTACTTGTTTTCCTCTCCTAATAGATGACCAGCTTCTTAAAGACTTTTATTTATTTTTATGGCTCTGACAGCAGTATCTAACATAATAGTAACTGACCATGGTAGGTACTCAAATAAATATTAAGTAAAAAATATACGGGGGCAAGAATGGAGCACCTTACCAAGGGAGGAGGCTGAATATGAAAGTAATGTAGGAAGAGAATCCACCAGTGGGACCAAGTTCAGTACTTAGAACCTGGGACTGTCAGAGGCAAACTTCCACAAGGTCAGCTGGGCACAGGCAGGGTTTTGAAGAGGTTTGTGTGAAGAAGGGAGTGGAGTTCAGCTGCAGAAGGTTTGAAACACTTTTGACCCCAGAGGTCATTCTCATACTAGAATTCACGGAAACTCCTCTCACGTTTTTAGAGTCTAGTCTTGACCTGTTCCAGCATCAGCCAGATCTGTATTCTCTCTCTCTTCATTTCTACACCATGCTAGAGCCTCTCGGGTATACATGGAAAGGTAGCTGACTGGCGGAGGGATTATAAAAGCTGGAAGGACTCATTTGCTGCCTGAATTTCTCTGTCTCTAGAATACCTTTCTGTGTCTTCTCCATAAATAAACACACCTTCCAAGTAGAAGTTAGAAATCTCAAGTGTTATTATCTTATAAGGTGTGAGGCTTATAATATTCAGCATTTGGCTGAATATTAACTCTCCATTTACACACACACACATACACACACGCAAGACTTGAGCAAATGGACATGTCTTGTGTTCTGTCACATCCGTTGAAAAGGGAACTTGCCAAAGCTGTTCATTCACGACTCTGATTCAGTGAGGAGTGGCTTTCTTGGGCTTGTATACATGATGAGGCCTCTTTGATCTAGTGGCTCTGTTATTTTGAAAAACTTTTATTTTTTCTAAAACAGACAGAAAAATGCAGTTTGCTTTTTAGAGCAGAGATAGTGGCAAGACAAGTCATTTATGAATTATTGCAAAATATCACAAGGAACAGCAGCCCAGGAAGGAAAGGGCAACTTGGGCAACCTGTTGACAGCTATCTGGATGAATTAGGAAAGTTTGTTCCAGCAAGAGTTGGGATTAACAACAAATAAAACCACATCCTCCACAGGAAATGTTAAATGTGGGACTAGACGATATTTTATGTCTTTGTCCAGACATCAGGATTTTAGAGTTTGTGACAAGAATGATTTTGGTGAAATGTTTTGTGATGAAAGAGGTATGATGATGATGACAGCTCATTATGCTCATACATTTTAATTTGGGATTATTAGCACTAGGTACTCATTACAAAAAAAAGGGACAATTTCTACTGTACTTATTGCAAGGTGCATTGTGTGGCCATCTTTTTTTAAAATAATGAATTGTTGTGGATAAAAGTTATATACAGCAAGACAGCTTGTCTTTCTCTCACCATTTCAAGAGTCTCAAGGTGTTGTTCTCAGGATGTTAGAGGTTTGACTGTTTTTGTGGGCTATTCTGTTTTTGTCCAGAGTCTGTGGATATAATCTACTTAGATTTTGGGGGTCTGCTGTCTCCAGCCACTCCAGTTCTGGGTCTGACATCATACACACGTGCATGGTCTTCACTGAGGTGCCGATTCTCTTTCTGTTTGCTGATGGTAACATCAGGCAGTAATCCTCAGTTGCCAGAGTCAGTCCTAACTGGAATCCCTCTGGCTCCCTGCAGCCCAGAAATTTCCCTAGAAATATTCAGCAATCACTTTATTGTTTTTTCACCCATGATCTATGACTTCTCGCTTAGATCATGTTTAGGGTTCCTAAAGTCTTCTCTAGAAGAGATTAATTATATTTTGCAAAGAAGTGGAAAGAGCTAATTTATTTGATATGTTTATTTCACAACATTTCTAAAGATCTTAATTTGTGTTTCATGTACAGATGTCACTCTAGTCATCAGCCATTGGTCAGTGTCATCTTCATTTTAGTGAGGGAGACCAGAATGACCATCTTACCTCATGGCCTGGCCTAGCCACTTAGCCTGTGGAAGGGTCAGGGCTCCTGTCCTTTAGGTTTTGTCACTTTAGTTACTAAACATGTGCCATCCACTGTCTCTTTCAGCTCATTCTCCACAAGCAGTAGCCAGGTAACATACACTACAGGGAGTCAGACATAGAAAATGTTCCAAAAATCAGAACTTTAGTATATCTTATTCTTTCAAGGGGGAAAAAAAAACTTTCCAACTTAGCATCTGGACCTAAAAATGAACACTTAATTGGAACAAGGTTTCTTAGAAGAAGAAAAAGTATTTCTTATTTACTTTAGTTTTCTGTAATTTCAAACCTGAGAGTTTTGTATAAAATGCTTGAAAAAGAAATAGCCAGTATCAGAAGTATGCTAAAAGTTGAACAGTAGTTAGCCCCTCTGTTGAAAAGGAGATTGAAGGAAGCACTGAGATTTGATGGTGCGAGGCACTGTCAGGAGAGAAGGAGAAAAGAGAAATAAGGTAGAAACTCACTTTTGCATGTTGTTTTTTGTTTATTTGTTTTGTTTTTTTTATACCCAATCTTTGTAGAAGCCAAGATTAGTGGTATATAGGACTTGTCTGTGAATCTTAGGGAGATTTTCATAAGGATCACCTTTGCCTGTGTACGCCCTCCAACTGCAAGGAACACAGATTCACTGTGTCCCTAGTGAATCCTCTGTTCCTTGATATTTCATGTGAAATCTAGGGGTCCTTTTAGTGTCTACTGTATCCTCTCACACTTACCTGTACTCTCAGAGCATTTTGTCTGGCAGCCTCATGTCTGCAGAAGCATGGCAGTACTATTCCAGCTCACAGACTCGGAACAAAAGGTGAGGCAGACAGTGTGCTCTTTCACGGCATTTCAAACAATCAATTTCATCTCTAACATGCATGTATACTTGCTCAGTTCATAAATAAAACCAAATTTACCTTATTTGAAAAAGGATTAATTCATCTATGTAATAGTAGAAAACTCTTTGCCATGTACCAATGAAAAGTAACATGAACTCATCGTTTTTTATGGCTGCATAGTATTCCAACTCTTAACCACCCTATCTCACTGCTTCTCCTTCAGTGAACTGCAGCCCAGATGACAGGCATTGCAAGTATTCCTGAATCAGCCACAGGGCCCTTGGATCTC
>CAUYLG010030915.1:0-20123 GCA_963573385.1 Cacajao melanocephalus
ATTCTAGCCTGGGCAGTAGAACAAGAATCCTGTTCTCTCTCCCTCTTTTTCTTCCTCTTTCTTTCTCTCGTACATTTTTTTTTCTTTCTTTCACTCTCACTTTCTTTCCTCTCTTTTCCTTTCTTTCAAAAAATAAAAAAAAAAAAAGAATTATAAACAATCTACATAAAAAAGGGGAAGTTCCATGACTTTGAGTTAGGCAAAGATTTCTTAGTACAAAAAAGCATAATCTCAAAAAGAAAAATTTGATAAATTCAATGTCATAACAATTAAAACATTTTGCCCCTCAAAAGATTCTGCTTAAAAGTGAAGAGGTAAGTAGACATTAAGAGAAACTATTTGCTAAACATTAATCTGATACTGTATATATACAAAAAAAGTAAAACTAAACTAATCCTAAAACTAGTAACTCAGTAGAAAGAAGGAAAAAGTTAAAAATGGAAAACAAATGAAAAAGTAAATAGAAAATAGAAAAATGTTTAATATCATCAGTCATCAGGGAAATGAAAACTAAAAACAATGGCAATGCAAATTACTATACAATACCATATATACCCACCATCACTGTCTACAACATGAAAGTGTCTGGAAATAAAAGTGTTGGTGAAGATATACGTAAAATAAGCATACAATCCATGTGTACATTTGTATATTTTAATTATATAACTGTTTTAAGGATTTGGCAAATTTCAAAAAAATTCAGAGAAACAAGGAAGGCAATAAGTGAACAGAATAAGACATTTAACAAAAAAAGGAAATAATTTTAAATATCAAATTATGGGGCTAAAAAATATAAAGAATGAAATGAAAAACTCAATATAGAGCATTAACAACCAAATTGATCTAAAAAAGATTCTGAACCAAGAGATAGGATATTTGAAAATAATTAGAGGAGAAAAAAATGAAAAGGAAAAAAGAAAGCTTGCAGGATTTATTGGACAGCATCAAAAAAGCAAATTTTCAAGTCACAGGTGTTAAAGGGGTAAAAAGCTTATTTAAGGAAATAATAGAAAACTTTCCAAACCTGGAGAAGCATATAAATATCCAAGTAAATGAAGGTCCAAGGTCTTAGGGTGATACCTAGTAGAAAAAAATATTGAAGAAAGTAAACTCGCAACCAAGAATTTAATACCCAGCAAAGCTGCCCTTCAGAAACAAAGAAGTAGTAAAGATTTTTCCCAGGCAAAAAACAGAGGAATTTCATCACCATAAGACCTGTCTTATAAGAAATGCTAAAAGGAGTTCTTTAAGCTGAAAGAAAAAGATGTTAACAAATAACACAAAAATATCTCAAAGTATAACACTCACTATAAGTACACAGTCAAATTTAGAATACTCTAGTACTGTAGGATGGTGTGTAAATCACTTATATTTTTAGTATAAATATTAAAAGACAAAACTGTTTAAAATAGCTATAATAATTTATTGAGATATTCAATATAAAAATATGGAAATTGTGACACCGAAAATTCAAAATGTTTAGAGGAATAAAGCAAAAAATAGTCTCTTTTTTGGGATTAAAGTTTTTATCAGGTTAAAATAACCTGCTATAACTGTAAATGTTTTTTTTGTAAGCTTCATAGTAACCACAGAGTGAAAATCTATTAGTAGATACACAGAAACAAAAAAGTAAGGAATCAAAGAATACTACTAAAGAAAATTAACCACTAAAGAAGACAAAAAGAGAGGAAATAGAAAACAAGAACAAACTAAGCACAGTTAGTTGGAAGAAAGAAATAATAAAGGTGAGAACAGAAAAAAAAACACTAGAAAGTTAATAGAGCAATAAAACTAAGAGTTTTTTGAAAAGATAAACCTTTAGCTAGACCAAAAGAAAAAGAAGACTCAAAAAATCCAAAAGGAGACATTAAAACTGATACAACAGGAAAAGAAATCACAAGAGACCATTATGAACAATTATATACCAACAAACTGAATAACACAGAAGAAATGAGAAAATTCCTAGGGATATAAAACCTATCAAGATTAAATTGTGAAGAAGTAGAAGATCTGAACAGACCAATAACGAGTAAGGAGATTGAATCAATAATCAAATGTCTCCAAACAAAAGCCCAGGAACTGATGGTTTCACTAACTAAATTCTATGAAACAGAGTGGGATTAATTTTAGAAATGCAAGAATAGTTTATCATATCCAAATTTATAAATGTGATATATCACATCAACAAAATGAAGGACAAAAAATATGCAATCCTTTCCACAGAGGCGAAAAAAAAAAAAAAGACTTGCACAAAATTGAATATACTTTCATGATAAAAACCTCAACAAATTAGGTATAGAAGGCATGTACCTCAACACAATAAAGACCACACATGACAAACACACAACTACCATTATGAATGAGATAAAGTTAGAGGAAAAGCTTCTAAGATCCAAAACAAGTCACAGATGTTTAGTTTTGCCACTTCTATTCAACATAGTCTTAGAAGTCTGAGTCAGAGCAATTAGAAAAGAGAAATAAATAAAGGCACCTAAATAGAATTGGATGAGGTAAAATTGTCTCTTTGCAACAACATGATATTATATATAGAAAAACCTAAAGATTTCATTAAAAAATTATTAGAATGACAATTTCAGTGAAGTTTCAGGATACAAAATCAACTTACAAAAATAAGTAACATTTCTATACACCAATACTAACTACCTGAAAAAAAAAGATACTACTTGTAAGAGCCTCAAAAAAATACTTAGTAAATTTAACCAAGAAGATAAAATATCTCTATACTGAAAAATATAAAACATTGATGAAAGAAATTGAAGAAGACACAAGTGAAAAGAAAGATATACAATGTTCATGCATTGAGTGAATTAATATCAGAAAAATATTCATGCTACCCAAAGCAATAAGTAAATGCAGTTAATTGCTATTGAAATACTGAAGATAATTTTCCAGAGAAACAAAAAGCAATCCTAAAATTTTGAACTAAAAAAGACCCCATATGGACAAAATGATCTTGGACAAAAAGAACAAACCTGGAGGTAATCTACAAAGTTACAGTAGACAAATCAGCATGATACATATAGACAAATGGAACAACAGAGTCACTTATTCAAAGTTCAGAGAAATATCCATTTATTTACAGCCAACTGAGTTTCAATGAAAGACCAAGACACAATGGGGAAAGGACAATGTCTTCAATAAATGTTGTTGGAAAAACTGGATATCTGAATACAGGAGAACGAAACTGGACCCTTGTCTCATACCATATACAAATATTAACTCAAAAAGGACTCAAGACTTAACTAGATGACATGAAACTGCAAAACTACTAAAGAAAACACAGGGAAAAATCTCCACAATATTGATCTTGGCAGTGATTATTTATTTATTTTTTTAGATAGGACTCTAAAAGCAAAAACAGGCAAATGGGACTACAACAAACTAAAATGCCTGTGCACATCAAAGGAAACAAAAAAGTAAAGGTACAACTCACAAATTGGGGAAAATATGTTTGCCAATTATACACTAGAAAAGGAGTTAATATCCGAAATATGTAAAGAACATACAACTCACAGAGTGAGGAAAAATATTTGCAAATTATTACTGTGTAAGAGGTTAATATCCAACATATATAAGGAACTCATATCAGTAGCAAGAAAACAAATAACCCAATCAAAAGTGAGCAAAGACCTGAATAGAATTTCTCAAAAGAAGATACATATATACAAATGGCCAACAGATATATGAAAACATGATAGATATCACAAATCACGACAGAAATGCAAATTAAAACCACAATGAGATATCACCTCTTACCGGCTAAAATGCCTATTATAAAAAAGACTAAAGATAAGTGTTGGTGAACCCTTGCACAGACTGTTGAGGGGAATCTAAATTCACGTGGCCAATATGGAAAACAATATAAAGTTCCTCAAAAAATAATATAACTACTTTATAACCCAGAAATCCCACTACAGGAAATCCAAAGACAATGAAATTATTATGTTGAAGAGATGTCCACACTTCCATATTTACTGCAGCATTATTTACAGTAGCCAAGATATGGAATCAAACTAAGTATTTATCAATGGATGAATGGATAAAGAAAAATGTCATGTATACATAATGAAATACTACTAGTCATAAAAAGAAGGAAATTCTACCATTTGCAACAACATGAATTAACTTGGAGAATATCATGTTAAGTGAAATAAGCCAGGCACAGAAAGACTAATCCTGCATGATGTCACTCATGTGAAATCTATAAAGTTGGTCTTCAAGAAGTAGAGAATGTAATAGTGGTTATCAGGGCTGTTGTGGTTGGGGAAGTAATGTTGAAAGGATACAAAATTCCAGTTAGGAGTAATAAGTTAACAATATATCTTGTTTGTGAAATTGTTGGAAGAGTAGATGTTAGTTGTTTTCACCACAAAAAAATGATAACTTTGTGAGGTAACTCATATATTTAGTTGTATTTAGTTATTTTGCAATCGATATATATTTTAAAACATGTTATACGCTTTTTATTTATTTATTTTTGAGATGGACTCTCACTCTGTTGTCCAGTCTGGAGTGCAATGGCATGATCTCAGCTCACTGCAACCTCTACCTCCAGGGTTCAAGCGATTCTCATGCCTTGGCCTCCCAAATAACTGGGATTACAGTTGTGTGCCACCACCCCCAGCTAATTTTTGTATTTTTAGTAGAGACAGGATTTTATCATTTTGGCCAGGCTGGTCTTGAACTCCTGACCTCAGGAGATCCACCCACCTTGGCCTCCCAAAGTGCTGAGATTACAGGTGTGAGCCATGGTGTCTGGCCTACACTTCAAATACATATAATTTTATCTGTTAATTTTTAAAATAAAATTCTGATTATAAAACAAAAATTTTACTAAAGCTTGTAAAAATTCCATCTAAACATATGATGTTGATCTCAAAGAAAAGAGTAAAAATAAATCCAGTTCATTGTATTTTCCAGTGACATATGTTAATTACAAGAAAATAGTGTCAAAGAAAAATATCTACAGCAGCAAAATTATTTTAAAAGTCCCTTTGAGGGAGCTGTCTTATTATTGCTTTCTGATTTTGATTCCATTAATCATTCTTCTACCTCAAGGTCATACAGAGATTATCTTGAATTTTCTTATTTTATTTTCTAAATAACCTTTTCTGCCTTTCTGCATATTATCTAAGACTACTATTACATCAATGTTTTAAGCCTTTCAATCTAGCATTCCTGTTTAACTTGTATTATATTTTTATCTCTTCTGATCTTTCTACTGTGTTTTCTGTAATTCTTCAACGTTGCATTCAATTTCACAAATTCTCTTTGTGACCAATATAGGGTTTCTTCCATGTGTTGACTTGAAATTCCAAAAGCTAAGTATATATGCCTATTTATCTAAAGAACTCATAATGCTTCTTTGCCTATTTTATTTTTCCCTATTTATAATTTCTTGCTTTATGATTATTTCTCCATTTAATATTTTTGAGGGTTTTAAAAATTAATTTAAAGAGATCTCCAAATTATTGTACTGCTCTTTAGATTTTATTGGGCAGGAGTTCATTCCCAACTGTTTATTACCCATCTTAGTGTTAAACCAAAAGTAAGTGGGTTAATTTTACATAAAAACATAGACAATAACAGCTATAAAATTAGTGGAAACTGACTGAACATTCTGGCCAGTATTCCTCTACAAAGCAAACACTTAAAAAGCCCCAAAAATCACTTGTTAAGAATGTATAGACTTTTCAAGAAATAAATAGAAACAATAGTTTCTGTATAACAGAGTCCTGGAAGACCACATCTCAAAAATAATAAGAGAGCCAGCAGTACAGCCACATCTATTCAATCTTATCTGCAATTTGCAGCACCTCTTTTCCATCACTGTGACAGTTGCATTTGTTTATTTCTTCTCCATCCTCCACGGACAAAATAGAAAAAGATGCCTTACATGGCCTTAATTGGGAAATCCTCGCCTGACTTGGCAGGAACTGTTAGTAGTAGAGTAAGAACTTTGGAGGCCTGGCCAACACTCTGGCAAAACTGCTTGATAATATCCATGAAAAGACCAGATGTAACAAGTTTCATGATATGGTGGAGTCTCTAAAAATAAGCAACTATGGTACTTGAGCAATATTTTTGTGAAGCCAGACAAGTTTGCTACAGTATGAACTGTATATTTTTAATAGTTGGTAGCTTATATTTTAAGTGGAAGAATTTTAAAAGCTTATATCATAAGGTTATTTCTTTCTTGAAATAAAGCCAGTATAATTATAAAGATAATATTTGCCTGTCTTGAAAATTAATATGTTTTGTATAAATCTGCATAAAAATTAACTTCTGAATCTATTGAAATATCAGTTACAGTTGGGTTGTAGAATTAGTTGAGCTTATTTTGTGGTTGCCTAAAACTCTGCTTCTTTTATGAATTTTAATGAGAAACTGTTTATTCCCTACCTGCCAACATAATAATTTTATTTTTACTGGCAAATCAAACTACCATATATATGTCTTAAATATTTGTAGAATGTCCTTGTGATTTTTATGTTTACTACTTAGTTTATTGTGTATTATTCTAACACATAGTCTAAATAAAGACCATTTATTGCAAATATTCAACACCATAATTAAAAATAAAAACCCCTACTCTCTGCATGCCTACCTAGCTCATCATTCTGACAGGCTTCTCTTTTACATCCCATTGTGATCCATCACTGCAAGATTTTTCTACAGGTTAAAAAAAAATGCCTCCCCTAGCGGTTGCCACTTGGACACAAGAAAAATCTGTTATTAATGAAATGCCAATCAAGATGCTTTGCTAAGTCTAATTCAGGGAGTTGCTACTTTCTTGATTCGCCAGGTGGTGAAATTTTAGTGATGAAGTCTTTTTAAATTAGAATTCACATATATTCAAAATATGACCTCAGCAAGGCAGCATTACAAATAGTTTTCCATCCTCTGTGACTGAGTTATTGTGAATTTAAAGGATTGTTTTCCTCCTGATTTTTTCTGTATTTGATGTGATTGTCCAGGAGTACCATTTTCACAGCTAATCTATGATGAGTAAGATCACCGAATGCTGGTTGTAAAAATTTTCTCCCACCTACTTGTCAAGTTTTTATTTGAAGTAATTCCTTTTTAACAAATGCATATATTCTGAGACATTATGCTAACCACAATGCCTATTATATTCTTTAATCATTATAACTACCAAATAAGGTAGTTAATATTAAAGTACTCATTTATTAGAAGTGAAAAAAATGTAGCTTTGAGAGATCAAATAACTTGCCCAAGGTCATGATTATAGTGGTAACTGCTTAAATTGTGACTAATATCCAGATTTGTTTAATTTCAAAAGATCTCTGTACTCAAAGAGATATGCTAGAAATGCAATTCTGTGAATTTCAGCAACAGTCTGAGAAACCCTCAAGACAGGTTTGTATAGTGGTTTAGAGTATGTTTTTGTGTAACAGTCTCATATAGGACATGAACAATAATGGGATCCTGGTTTGAATAAAATTAATATAAAATTCACTTAGAGGAAAAGGGTAGAAATTTGAGTATGGATTGAATGTTATATAATAGGGAATTATTTTTTTCTTAAATGGGTAATGGTATTGTGGACATATAAGGCAATGCCATATGTAGGAAATACATGCTGAAGCATACAGAGATGGAATGTACGTCTTACAGAATTTCACGTTTAGCAAATATACACATGCATGGATACACAGACATAAAGTCAATATGATAAAATGTTAACAGGTGGTGAGTAAACAGGCATTTATTATACAGTGCTTTTAATTTTCCTCTGTTTAAATTTTTTCACAATATAAAAGTGGGCAAAGGGCCAGGCACGTTGGCTCAAGCCTGTAATCCAAGCACTTTGGGAGGCTGAGGTGGGCGGGTCATGAGGTCAAGAGATCTAGCGCAACCTGGCTAACAGGGTGAAATCCTGTCTCTACTAAAATACAAAAATTAGCTGGGCGTGGTGACCTGCGCCTGTAGTCCCAGCTACTAGATGAGGGTGAGGAAGGAGAATCGCTTGAAACCTGGAGGCAGAGGTTGCAGTGAGCTGAGATCACTCCGCTGCACTCCAGCCTGGGTGACAGAGTGTGACTATTTTTAAAAAAAAAAAAAAAAAAAAAAAAGAGGGAAAAATAGAGAAGGAAGAAGAATGGGGTGAGGGGAGAAGAACTGAAGTAAGAGAGGAAAGAAGTAAGAAAGGGAGAAAGAAAACAAGGGAAAAAGAAAAGATATTGCCCCAAAAGGCATATTCTCCGAGCTTGAATTCTTCTTTACCACTTACTCCCTTGAGAAATGTTATGTTACATTTATGGGCTTTATTTCCTTGTATGCAAAGTGGTAATAATAATAATAACTACTTTTATGAAGAGTCTAGCACTTAGTGGCTACAAAACACATCTTAATTATTACTATTCAGCATTTCTGAAAGAATATTAGGATGTGACTATCACTAGAGCCCATGTTTTTGTTTGTATTATTGGGAACCACTTTGGGAACTAATCTACATAGGCGCCTAAAAAACAAAGTAATAAAAATGTAACTACGGCCACAGGAAGGTTTTGTGTTCGTAAGAATAATTTCAATAATAATTTGATTAATTATTGAATTTTACACCAAGCAGTCTGCAAGAACCATCAAAGTTGGTGGTTCCTGCATACTGCTTGGTGTAAAATTCAATAATTAATAAAAATCTAGACATAAAACTTAGATAGGAAAGCTCTTTTGGCTATAAAGGAAAAGACGTCTTGAACCAGACAGATATGTAATTTAGGCATAGTTTTGAAGAGAATCTAAACAGTAATTTAAACTGAATGTGAGATCCCTTTAAATGAGAATATCAACATCAGCTAGCAGTTTCTAAGTATTTAGAAGCATAATAGGTGAAGCTTAAAATATCGAATGAACTCAGAAAGCACAAAAGAAGTTTAACTCATTCTCTAGAAATAAGAACTGAAACTTTATCACAAAGCAAAACAAATCCAGTTTTTCTCATAGTAAATATGATCTGTAGTTTATCAGTCTGCAGGATTTTCTTTTTTGCATTCATGTATTTAGTGACACTTACATGAATATGCACAACTAAAAGTCATTACTAAAAATGTCACCTTCAAAACACCATCATTATTATGTATAATATTTACTTTCTTATAAAAATAATTTACACAACTTTGGAGGAGACCTTACCAAGATTTCTTCCATCTTCTAGTTGATAAAGCAGTCATCGCTGTTTGAAAATTTAATCAAGGCACTGTTTAAAACTAAAATTCCTAAATAGTCATAATTGTAACCATAATTAAGATGCTTACACCAAGTTCTTTTTTTGTTACTTTCATAGTATTCCTTTCCTCTTTCACCTCTTCCCCCTCAACAATCCCTAGTTTCTCTTTGGACACTCAAAGGTCCTGGGCAGGTCAACTCCACCACAGTTCATAACCTAATCTAAGCCGATCAGCAAATTTCATACCAGTGGCTTCAGTGACTGGATTAACTCTAAGCATGTGACCTAAACCGATCCAATGGAAAGAATACCCAGGGTTTCCTGTTAAAGCTAGGAAAGCTATTGTTCACCCTTTGTTAATGTACCCAATCAAATAGGACTGGAGCTACTGAAAGCCATCTTGGATCCCTAAAAGTAGTCAGTCATAAAATAAAGCTGAATTGTAGAAGTTGGAGCCCAGAGATGGAAAGAAATCACGTTTTAGTTAGCAAGACAGTGCTAAATGATTACCCTTGTCTAAAATTAGCAATACCTCTAGATATTTTATTTGCAACAGACAAAATAAGTTTTTCATCATTTCTGCTAGTGGAATCTTATTTCTGTTGTTTAAGAACAGAAGTCCATGACATTAGATATCTATCCTACGGGAGCCAGCATAAGCCACACAGCTTTGGCCTCCCACGCTGAGTGTTATTGAACCTGACCCTTATTTGAAAATTCTTAGAAAGTCAAGTCTTCAATCATGAGTAAAGAAATCACTCAAAGCAAACAGTTTATTTGCAATCTCTAATTCAAAAATTTATAATATCAGTTTATGATTAGAAAATAAATATTATTTCAATGGTATGCCATCATCAGCATTGCTGCTAGCACCCAGTCCCCTTTTGGTTTTGATTTTGCATTGCTCAAACCAACATTAACACAAGAGATGAGATTTTGCATAAACCTTCAATCAAAATTACGTGAATCAGTGTTTTGTTTCAGCAAATCCCTACATTAGTTGGCATTATAATTCAGTGGTTGAATTAGAAGACCTCAAAAGCTTACTTATCTTTCATACAAAATTCTAACTATATCTCTAAACTATGCATCTAATACAGGGGTGTCCAACCTTTTGGCTCCCCTGGGCCACAGTGGGAGAAGAATTGTCTTGGGCCACACATAAAATACACTAATGATAACTGATGAGCTTAAAAAATTACAAAATTCTCATGATGAGTCTTGTAATCTTGTAAGAAAGTTTACAAATTTGTCTTGGGCCACATTCAAGGCCCTCTTGTGCTGCAGGTTGGACAAGCTTGATATAATTTATGTGTCTATCTAGGTATCTAAATACGTATCTTTAGGATGACTGCCTCAATTTCCAGCCCCTCACTTCTGTTTCTGCTCAGCTCTGCTGTCATTACCTCCTTTAAATCTGCCCACAGGCTCATTCAGAGAAATGGTTTTCTGAGGATTGGCTCAGAATTCATTAGGATTGCATAGATAACTGAAAAATATATAAATAAAGTTGGATGTTACTTAATTTACTGGAGCATGACTATTTTATAATTGCTTTATATGAGTAAAAGGCTTTTTTTCTTTCCTTAGCAGAGAACCACCTCTTGAAATGTCTTTTCTTTCTCAGTTTCTCCCTCTCTGTGCCCCACCCCTTCCCATCCTCATAAGACTGTCTATAATCTGTCCTGCAGCTCTATGTGCTATATGATAAATGTGCTAATTACCTTGAATTCTTTCCAGCCCTCCTTGGTTTCAGATCAGAGGAACCTTTCTTAGGAAAGCAAATGGACTTTCAAAGATTAGAATTACCACTTAGCAGATACATGGGAGCCAAAACCCACAAGCCTTGAGAAGAGATTAAAAAAAACTACTGAATCTTGTGATGTCTTCCACCTTCCATTTCCACTAAGAGTCATTTCCCCTTCTCTGACACAGTTACTGGTCAGCTCTTGCTCCTGGAAGCGGGCCGGGCTTCCTCCATCTTACACAAGACAAATATATGAAAGGCAGTTTCTAATAGGCAGTTTCTAAATTGCTTCCCTAGCCCAATTTGTTAAGCTCTACATTCATACTTATCCCTGATTCTCTAAGTTTTTGATCTGCGATTATTTTTTTCTGGTTTGTGGGTCTAGGTGTCGACTCTTGTAATATTTGCTCAGCACCATTCCCCAGATTTAAGCATGTATCATCCTAGACTGTAATTTCTCTCACATACTTTGATAGCACAGGGTTTCCCTAAATCAGTCTAATACTTGAAGGGAAGGAGTTATAAAGATGCTTTTGCACATTACAGCAGAATATTTCCTGAAGAATAAGACTACTCAGTTACAGAAAAATTCAAACCCAATATATTTTACACAGTATTCCTTGGACAGACTGTGCTAAACGAAAGCTTATGAAGACTATATGATTATGATAATTGCTCTAAAACACAATTTGAGACACTAAATTTGGGGGAAAATTCCAACACTGTGAGCTTTCTACCTAATAATAAGAGACTTGGACATAAATAGGAAATATTTCCTTACGTTTGGTTTCCTGTTTAAAACCCTTTGACTCATTTTCTCTTGTTGAATTTGCTGTATTAGAGAATGAATGGTAGTTTCTGACACCCCTGGTGATTTACAGAAAAATGCTTCCTAACTGCTAGAATTTCAGTCACAACCCAGTGCATTCGTGTGCCTTATACTTCACATTTTCTCTTATGTCTCAGAGGCATTTCAGGTTTGTTTTCCCAATCTGACTCCTAGACCTTTCCCTCTTCCCCAAACCTTTTTTTCTTTCTTTCTAATCCAAGTAAGCAGTACTCCTATTGTCCCACTCACACAATCTGAAAATGTGTTGTTTTTGACATGTCCTCATAAAATTCTATCAATCCCACTTCCAAAATGTATTTCAAAATCATCTACTTTTCCCAATCTCTACTCTAAATCAAATCACTGTCACCTACATCCTGGACTGTGCAATAGCCTCCTTTACCATTTTTCTCCTCTTGCTTCCCTCCAATCCATTATCCACATAGCAAGGGAAATCTTAAAATTTAATGACCTCTGCTGGAAACTCATTAGTAACTCCCTGTTGCATGCTGGATATGACCCACATCTTTAACATGGTCAGCAAAGTCTCACATAATCTGGCCCTTAACAACATTTCCATCTTCATTTTATAATATGCTCCCAGGAGCTTGCCACAATCCAGTATGCTGGTTTTTTTTTTACGGCTACTTTAAAGCACTCAAAACTCTCCTGTATTGTCCTTAGGCCATGCTGTTCCTCCTGCCTGGCACACACTTCCTTCACAGTCTTTGCCAGGCTAAATTAAAATAACACTTCCTGACACATGTACATTTACAGCTTTTTAATAGTTTTGCCTGATAATTCTTGCTGGAATATTTTCTCTGGCTAACAAAAGTTAGCCCATGTAAGAGGCAGGTCACGAGTCCTAAGAAATTAATGCTTCCCCTCCTCCTCATTCCAGGAACAGTCTCCAACCAATGACAGATGGGAGTGAATGGCAACTACACCAGGATCCTCAGCCCTCTGCTGGAACAAAGAGTATTGCAATTTATCCTACATGTTCCTAAATGAACTGAGCTCCATTTGCCCAAATAGTAACCTATTTAATAACATACCTTGAAAAGAGTTTCTTCTCTTCCCTTTTTCATGTCTCCAATCTTCTATCAGTGCACCTCCAAAATAAACTCCATGTATCTTCTTCACTATCTTGGGTCAGCTTCTAGAAGATTCAAGAAAAAGCACAGGGAATTTTGTTATGAAGGCAGAATCATTTATTTAACAAAGTTCTGTATACTTAAAAGCATTACTAGGAACTCATTCTGCATGCTTACTATGTATGTTTTGATCCAAAAAGAATTGACAGTTCTAGAATTAGGCAGTAGTAATGTCCAGGTAATCTGCAATTATTCATGTCTCTTTGTATGCAAATCCATATGTTTATGTAAGTTAAATATGTGATTGTTTTAACTGCCTGTGTAAAATATATGTTTGATTTAACTGAGATTATCTAATTATTGATGGATATACATATCTGTACAGACATATGTTTGCATGAGTTACCTATAGGGCTACTTTATCTGGGATTACTTACATGTTTGGATTTTTAAAAAATATTGATTCTCTCATGCTGGGAAAACAGGGTTTAAAAATCATACCAAATGCACTTTAATAATATTCTACCTTGATAAAATAAATTAGATATAATTTTGAACTATTGAGTACCAGGTAGCCAATCACTTTTTGATTGCTTGTAATACTAAATTTGTCTTCCTAAGTAATGGAAAACTGGCTACAAATAAGAACAGAGATAGCAGCTGCAGAGAAACCACTTGAGGAGAAGATGCCAAAACCTATCTCTATGAATGGGGGTTGTGGCTGTTTGTATTCTCCATTGGCAGTCCAGGCTGGCCTTCAAAATGCTCCTAGGTCAGCTTGCATTATGGCAAGGGAACTCCATGTCTCTAAATCTCATCTTTGGAAGTTTGTTGACCTTGGAGAACTTGGGTGTGGTCATTTGTAAATAAGTCACTGATATAGACAGAATTCATAGGTTCTTTTAATATAAAGTTAACAGGGATAGTCTATGGCACATTTCTACAAAGGCAGTATTTGACTGTCTATTTCTAATTAAATATCTACCACTAATGACTCACTACTTCACCTTTTAATAAAACAAGATAGACTTATTTAAATTGTCTCTTTAAATTTTAACTCCTTATCTGGATTGATTCTCCCTCCTCTGTAAAAGCTTATCTATCGTCTCCTTTCTTAAGATTGAGTATTAGGAAGCTTATTGTGGCAAGATGATTGGGGAAGGAATTCTGGTACATATGCTCTGCATTCTTGGTGACCTCCAGTCCTCTGTGCTGGTCCCTTGGTGATCTCTAGGACTACATGGTATGCATGAATCCTGAGCTGAGATCTACCAATATGTGTCTCCTCCAGCTGGTCTTTTGGACTGTCCTACCAGTACTCATGATGAAGATTATGAGCACTAAAATTTGTATCCAGTGATGTCCTGCTTATTATTGATCCAAATGTCAATTGCGTCATTGATTTTCTTAGCACTGTCATGTCTCCACACTAAACCCACGGGCATTCCCAGGACTGGCCATTATATGCAGGCTGTGAGGATCAGGGCCCATGATTACAGATACTGCCATCTGTTATTCTTCCACTTCCACGCCATGCTGGACATGGTAGTGAAGGGTAGCATCAGTTGGATGTTCTTAGTGTCTTCCTCAATTTCTCCAGGTTTGCTTTCATAGTATTTGTTGTCTTCCCTTCTAATTTTTTCTAGATCCTTTCTTACATTATTTTTCTCTAATATGAACTTCCCATGTGAAACATCCTGTTTATACTATGCTCTGATTTATTGTTAAACCCTATACTTATATTCCTCAAGGGGATTCTAAACTATAAATATATTTGAGCTTAGAAACTCCCTTTTATTCCTCAGTAAAGATTGGTTTTCAAGAAAAATTTCTAGCTATGATTCAAAGATCATTTGGGAAATCAAAATTTTAGCCCGGACTCTGTTTATTTTATTACAACAAAAACACAAATGCTTTTAAAGTAACAGATGTCTCTGACTAAGAGAAAGATCACATTCAAGAATAAAAAATAAAAAATAACATTACTATATTTCAAAAATATCATTTGTATTATTTTTAACAACAAATCACACAAAGATTTACAACACTTCCATAGCCCTACCTAGATTTTGAAGGTTGCTCACTTTCGGATGAAGTCGTGTTTCTAAAAATGTTTTTGTTGTTCCAACTCTCCTTTTTCTTGTCAGTTGACAATAATTTATGAAATCCTACTCTCACAAATTACAAATAAGACTGGGGCCTTTCCTTAGGTCATGGAGCACTTTAGTGGAAAAGCCAGAGATTTTCTTTTTTATTACTTAATGACTAAAAGCAAGCCACCTCGAAATGAGAATCTACTAGGGAAATTTTATAAGAAAAAATAGCAATCAAGAGTTTTTCCTAATCTTTAGAAAGTAATGGTTTGTTACAAGATTGACTAAGTTTTGGTGCATGATGTGATTTAGAAGTTTGAAACAGTTTTGCAAAGTTGAAAGACCTGGCTTTATGGTTAACAATATACCCAACTGTTAAGAAACTTTAGAACATATTTCAGTAGGTATCCGGCTACCAACTAGAGAAAAAGGACAAAATATTAAAGATGTGGAGGAAAAAATAAAAACCTAAAATAATTGAGAGTTTTATTCAACACATGCCTTTTTAAATAAACCTGTGGAATGTGATTATGTGAAGAAACTTAAACAATTTCTTTAGAGCATATTATTTCATTTCCTTTGCCAAACTCAGTTATTTTTTCCTTTTCCTAGTTAACCTTGCTCCTCTAACAGACAAGAAACATGGAAACCAAACAAAGATGATTTTCTAGATTAATCATAATTATGAAAAATACTTTTGATATTGATTTCCATTTTACATCTGTAAGACCTCAGATTTCGAATTTCACTACAAAACAAACTCAAGAAGAATGGCTCTTTTCATTAAACGATGGAAGAGTATTATGTTTCTCATAATGTCAAATGAATAAAAAAGCAAAAAGCTAGTAGTTATGCATAGCAGATCAGAGTCCTTTTAATTGTGTCATTTAAAGAAAATGCTTTACTTTCTGGTTACATCAAACTATAAAATTACTTCATAAAATCCAAATGCATGTACTCAACTAGAAAAGCTACTACATTATATTGCCCCTCAGTAATTTAAGCCAAATGTTTCTCAAATTATAGATTTTAATTTAGCTTTTAAAATTAAATCTTACACCAAGAATGTGCATCAAACATAAAATGTTTGAGTAAATCCTGGTATTTGAATAAATTTAATTGGATTTTATTGATAGTATGCCCTGAGTTTTAAAAAGCACCTAATATTTTTATTTCTAATGTATTTTCCTGATAATTTGTTTGAAGGAATATCTATAAAAGATACATTGTGTTACTTTAAATGGTAACAGGATAAGAAACTTGGTATTCTAGAGAAATAGAGGACTTCATACTTAGGTTATTCTTTCTGGATAGAGCTCAGGACTGTCAAATAGAAACTTTCTACATTTAGCATTTTTAAGATAATTTATATAATAGGAAATCTTAGATTGTCATACAGGCATTTAGGTAAATTAATTTCCATGGGCATGTGCAGAACTTTCAGGTAAAAACCAGAAATTAACAGTAATTATCCAATCATTCTAATGGTGCCTTTAGATCCATATGTAGGTAAAATAACTTTGTACAGCACCAAAGCAATCTTGTTAAATACTGTGATGAAATGGTGCATTTTGTAACATCCTTTCTTTTTACATAAAACTGGGACACACTGGGGGCAATAAATGTGAAGAAAAGTAGAAAAAAAATTATAAATGCTTAAATCTTCTTAAATAACCTCCACTTGTCTACTGAAGTGCTTAAGCAGTAAATGCATGAAACTGATGATGCTTATGGTGGCCACAGCATGAGAGCATAAAAACACAACAGCAGGGCCTGGGTGGTCCTGGGGGAGAGGGATATTATGGCCAGTTATGCAAGAGAAACCTTAGATCAGACTGCCTCAGGGAGCTGAGGAGCCACATCATAAAAGCAATTTGAGTCCATAATAAAATTGGAAGGAAAGTCTATCCTAAAATACTTAACATCTAAAACGTATTTGAAAAGTCTGTTACTGAACCAATACCAAAGCCCTTAAGCTAGAAGTAAGGTTCAAGCAATAAGATGCAAATTTCCTGCAACTAGGGGCAGAGGTAGATCAGGTAAACATTCTTGAACAGATGATGCCACATTGTTTAATGTATGAGAGTAAGAGCAAAGATAATATTGCTCATTAGTTCACTAATTCAGCAGGTATTCATTTGCTGAGTTCCTACTGCCCTTGAGAATATATTGATAAAGAAAAAAAAAATGTCCTCATGGATATTAAACTTTAGTTGTGGAGGACAGAAAATAAACAACAGAGTAGAACATACAGTTGTGCTAGGTGGTGATAGGTATATGGAAGAAACAAAGCAAGTTAAGGAGGATAAGAAGTATTGTGTGAAAGGAGTAGGATGCAGTTTTAAATGGCATAGTCAAGAAAGCTTTCACTGACCTGAAAAAGGTAAGCAAGCCGTGCATATTTTTTTGGAAGAGTGGTACAGACGACAGAAAGGATATTAGGAATAAAATCCTGATGCAAGAATATCTTTGGCCTGAGAAAGAACAAGAAGGCTAATATAATTGGAATGGCATGAAAGAGGTGGGAGATAAAATAGGGTTCAAGTGATACACAGTTTTGTAGACTTTTCTAAGAATCTTAACATGTGCAACGAAGTTTTCCATATGGCTTCCATTGTGAATGAGATGAGAAAATATTGGAAGATTTTAATGGATAAGTGAGATAATATTTTTATATTTTTTTATTTTTATTTAATTTTAAGTAAAAAATTAAACAAATAAAATAATTTTAGGGGACCACTCTGGCTACTATGCAAATAACAGATTATGGGGAGGGAAAAATAGAAATAGGGAATCTAGATAGGATGATACAGCAACAATCTAAGTAAGAGAAGATTATAGCAGGTGGTGATGAAGGTGGTGGTGAGAAATTATCAGATACTAAAGCAGGGTTTCCTGACTTTGGGACTACTGAAATTTTGGGGTGAATATTTTTTTTTTGTTGTGGAAACTTCCTTGTGAATTGTAGGAAATGTATTTTTTCATCTTTATAAGTTACAATTTTTAATTTTGAGGTGCATATTGTATATATTTATGGGATATATGACATGTTTTGATATAAGCATTCAGAGCATAATAATCGTATCATAGAAAATAAGTGCTTAAATTCCTTCAAGCATTTATCCTTTGTTACAAAAAGTCCAGTTATACACTTTATTTTTAAATTTACAATTAAATTATTACTGACTATAGTGACCCTGTCATGCTAGCAAATACTAGGTCTTATTCATTTTTTTCTATTTTTCTTTTGTACCCATTAACCATTTGTAACCCTCTCTCCCACTTCCACTACCCTTCCTAGACTCTGTTAACCATCCTTCTAGTCTCTATCTCCATGAGTTCTAGTGTTTTGATTTTTGGATCCCACCAATAAGTGAGAACATATGATATCTGTTGTTCTGTGCCTGGCTTATTTCCCTTAGGATATTGACCTGCAGTTCTATCCATGTTGTTGCAAATGACTGAATATTATTTTTGTGGCAGAATAGTACTCCATTATGTATATGTAACACGTTTTTAAAATTCATTCATATGTTGATAAACACTTAGGTTACTTCCAAATCTTGGTTTATAGTGAATAGTGCTGCAATAAATATGCAGCATAGAAATCTCTTTGATGTACTGATATCCTTTCTTTTGGGTATACAGATCCAGCAGTGGGATTACTAGATCATATGGTTGCCCTGTTTTTAGTTTTTTGAGGAACCTCCAAATTGTTCTCCATTGTAGTTACTAATGAACATTTCCACCAACTGTGTATGAGGGTTCCCTTTGCTTCATATCCTCACCAGCATTTTTCATTGCTAATCTTTTGAATAAAAGCCATTTTAACTGGGGTGAGATGATATCTCATTATAGTTTTGATTTGCATTCCTCTGATGATCAATGATGTTGAGCAGTTTTTCATGCCTTTTTGTCATTATTTCTCTTCTGAGAAATGTCTACTCAAATCTTTTGCCCAATTTTAAATCAGATTGTTAGATTTTTTCCTATAGAGTTGTTTGAGCTCCTTATATATTCTGGTTATTAATTCCCTGTCAGGTGAGTGGTTTGCAAATATTTTTTCTCATTCTTTAGGTTATCTCATCACTTTGTTGGTGGCCTCCTTTGCTGTGCAGAAGCTTTTTAACTTGATGTGCTCCCATTTGTCCATCTTTGTATTGGTTTCCTGTGCTTGTGGGGTATTGCTCAAAAAGTCTTTGCCCACTTCAATGCCCTGGCAAGTTTCTCCAATGATTTCTTGTAGTAGTTTCATTGGTTGAAGTCTTTAATTATTTAAATCATTTTTATTTGATTTTTGTATATGGCAAGAGATAAAGGTCTAGTATCATTCTTCTGCATATAGATATCCATTTTTCCCAGCAACATTTATTGAAGAGATTATCTTTTCCCCTATGTATGTTCTTAGCACCATTGTCTAAAACAAATTCACTGTAGGTATGTGGATTTATTTCTGAGTGCTCTATTCTGTTCCTTTGGTTAATATGTCTGTGTTTATGCAAGGATCATGCTATTTTGGTGACTATAATTCTGTAGTATAATTTGAAGTAAGGCACTATGATTCCTCCAGTTTAGTTCTTTTTGCTCACAATAGCTGTGGCTATTCTGGGTCTCTCATGGTTCTATAGAAACTTTAGAATTGTCTTTTCTATATCTCTGAAGAATGTGATTGGTATTTTGATACAAATTGCATTAAATCTGTAGGTTGTTTTGGGTTAATATGGACATTTTAACAATATTGTTTCTTCCAGTCCATGAACTGGAATATCTTTTCACTTTTTGGTGTCCTCTTCGATTTCTTTCATAAGTGGTTTACAGTTTTCATTATAGAAATCCTTTACTTCTTTGGTAAAGTTAATTCCTAGGTATTTAATTTTATTTGTTGTTATTGTAAATGGGGTTACTTTTTCTTTTTAGATTGTTCACTGTTGGCAGATAGAAATGCTATTGATTTTTGTGTGTTTTGGACCTTGCAACTTTGCTGAATTTGCTTTTAATAGTCTGTTAAGGGGGGAAATAGGGGAGGGACAGTGGGAGGTGGGGAGTTGGGGAGAGATAGCATGGGGAGAAATGCCAGATATAGGTGAAGGGGAGGAAAGCAGCAAATCACACTGCCACGTGTGTACCTATGCAACAATCTTGCATGTTC
>CAUYLG010030916.1:0-34647 GCA_963573385.1 Cacajao melanocephalus
CACTGTTATATAAACTGATTTTAGATTGCTATTTATTTTAATTCAAATGTGAATGGAAAGCATGCAATTCCTAGTCTACATACCTTTACCTCTCCTACAATTTTTGCTTTCAAAATGAAAGTCCTCATTAGTGTTATGACCATTACTGACATCATTGCATAGCATAGACTCTAACAATCGCTGTTAATTAACCTGTGAGCCCATGACTCTTAGGAAAGGTTTTCCTAAGTCTCAATAAATCTTTAGTGTTCCAAGGACAGATAAGTTTTCCCTGATTCAACTATATATTTTTTCCGTTTCATTTATTATTAGTATTATCACTCTGGCCTCATGTTTTCATGTGACGGGATCTCTAGATGAATATTCCTACCCTGTAATGTCACTATCTGACTTGTATGTTCAAGAGAAGAAACCAAACGTGCTAGACCAGGTCCCCTCTAAACTTCTTTTTCAGAGTGAACATGTCCACAGGATTCATGCATTCTTGTCAGCCCTCTGACACACAGTAAGGACTCTGCTTCTAGGGAGAATGCCCTGCAGCTGTCAAACTACGCTGGAGAATATGGAAGCATGTCTCTTAAATTCCGTGCTAAAGGCAGATTTAAAGCCACATTCTCTGATCAGCTTTAACAGTTATAAAGCTGTTAGTTTGATCTCCATCTGTCTATCTTTCCTATTTCTAATTTGGTTTTGAATTCAACTGGGAAAGAGGAATGTTATTTATTGGCCATTCCCAAACACCTAACATATGTTTTCCATATCAAATATAGTTGATAAATATTAACTAATGACAAAGTAATAGGTGAATTCCATGAGGACAGAGCCCTGGCTTACCTTGTTCCCTGCCATTTCTCTAGAACATAAAAATTGTTTAAAAATTGTGTTGAATGGCTGAAGTTACAACTTCTCCAGTTCTGATCACAAATATTCTCACTCATTTCAGAATAAAGCATTTGGAGTATTTCAGATGTTTGCAACACCCGAAAGATGAATGAAAGATGATGTCAGTGTGAATGAATGGATAGGAACCACTGCAGAATCACTGAATTATTCACATCAGAGATTTACAGGGTGATGTGCCACAGATTGGAATTTAGGCTTTTCTAAGGCTTATTCTCCGGTCCAGGACCACAGTACTGGGGAATCTCAAAGGATGGAAACGGAACAAAGAATACTGACATAGGCCAGTGGTAAAGTCCTAAGGAACACAGAGAAAGGATTTCAGGTTACGAAAGGTGGATTACAAAGTAGATATTGAGCTGTCACAATATTGGACAGGAAATAAGTAGTGATGTCTCTGAACCACTGCTTCCAACAGCATGTGCAGACTGATAGAGTATCATGGCATGGGACACTGGGAAAAAATGTGTTCAAAACAGGAAGCTGTTTTGGTGGCCAGTTAGAATGGACTTTAGAATCTGTACTTTGATTTTATCCAAGAGGTAAAAAGACTAATTGGCAAAGAGGGTTCTGGCAGAACAGACTGCTGTAACCCAAAAAAAAAAAAAAAAAAAATGAGAAAGACAAACACCTTGAACTCTACATATTGGAGGGGAGGAAAGTCATAAGAAAACTTACAAAAGGGGTACCTAAAGTCAACTATGGGCATTTGTAAATGAAAAGGCCAATAATTTAACCCAGAGACCTCAAAAACAAATGAAAAAGACCATCCTAGAGCCCAAGAATGTAGAATAACAGGGATAACAGACAGAGAAGTATTGAGACCAGTACAAAACAGAGATATGCTATTCTTTTCCTCACACGAGCTCAAGTTTCCAAAGAGGAATTGGTTAAAACAACCATAGTAATCGGCATGGTGGTGCATGCCTGTAGTCCCAAATACTCGGGAGGCCCTGGTGGGAGGATTGCTTGAGCCCAGGAGTTCGAGGTTGCAGTGAACTATCATTGTGCCACTGCACTGCAGCCTGGGTGGCAGAGTGAGGCCTTGTCTCACAAAACAAAAAAAAGAGGAATTGGTATGTGATCAGTACTGTGTGGTGTTTGTAATTTGTTGTCTGCCATTAGGTCTAAGAACAACATAATGTATGTAGCTCTTGTTACTCTGTATGGGTTTCAGGCATTCCCCAGAAATCTTTTAATGAAGTCCTAAAGATATATAATTCCTTTTGGTATTGTTATATGTAGGATTTGACTATTAGGGTTAACATTATTATGGTGCCTACCATGGGTCAGAGGAGGCAAACAGAATTACATAATTCTGTCTTATTAAGTCATAATATTTGTGTAGTCCCTGAGGAGCTAGAGTAGTGCCTAAATGCAGACTTGGAGTTAGAATGCCTGGGTTTGAACTCTGCACAGCCACTTAACTAGCTAGTGTAAAAGCTTGGCTCAATTGGTCATAATTTTCAGCCTAAGCGTCTTCATTCATCTAAATGTGCAAATGGGGTTAATAATAGTACTTACCACATAGAGCTGTAGGAATATTTCAATTAAGATGAGTCACATATATGAAATATTTATATAAAATGAATTGATTATTTGCTTATATAAATTTTATGAGTTTTTCAAAATAGTATGCATGAAGGCTTTTGCACAGAGACTGACATGATCAAGTTGATACAAATTGTAAGATATTAATAGGTCCTGCAAACAGGTGTTGAGTCCCTGCTATATACTGAGTGACTATCAAAAATGTGCTGAATATTGGCTGGGGGCAGTGGCTCACACCTGTAATCCCAGCACTTTGGGAGGCCAAGGCAAACAATCATTTGAGGTCAAGAGCTTAAGATAAGCCTGGCCAACATGGTGAAACTCCATCTCTACTAAAAATACAAAATTAGCCAGGCATGGGGGCACGTGCCTGCAATCACAGCTACTCAGGAGGCTGAGGCACAAAAATTGCTCAAACCTAGGAGGCAGTGGTTGCAGTGAGCTAAGATTGTGCCACTGCACTCCAGCCTGGGGAACAGAGCAAGGCTCTGTCTAAAAAAAAAAAAAAAAAAATTGGACTGTAACTAAAAGATATGCAACATTTGCTTTGCTAGTACTTTTGGGCACAATTTGAGAAAAGGTGGGGATTTTTACCATCATAATCTCTGCATCGCCTCTTTGGTGGTAGGTTTCGACCAAAAGAATTGGAAGAGCTATGATTGTTATAGTAATTAGACCAGCTCTCAGTTGTGTTTTCAGAGTGGTGAGCAGGTGCGATCACAGTAACAGTGCTGGGAATAGACTGTGCCCCAGAGGAATACTGCTCAGAAGAGTTTGGAGGTGGTGCAGACACAGGCACATAGGAACTCTCCAAGTCGTTCCTTTCACTCTTAAACTTCGATCTTTCCCTGTGCTCTGTTTGGAGACAAAATTAAAAACAAAAAACAAAGAGAACAGATAGTTCATGTTCTTAATGTTTATTTTCTCACATAGAACAGAAAAGATGAGAATGTTGAATTAAACTTATCAAGCTATCCCTATTTCACACTGCTCTCTTTATTAACATATACTAAAAGCACGAACATCAACAATGTGACATATCTTGGGCAAGAACTTGTGCAAAATCATCTCTTATAGTATGAACATCAGTTACACTTAATGAAAAAGAGTCAGTTTCTCCACCAATATTTAATAAGAAGGTTACCTATGAACTGACTTCCAAACTTGTATTTCAGGAAATGAGTGGTTGAGATCCCAGTAGTCCACTTATTTTTTCTGTTTAATTTTATAAACTTCAAGCACCCTTACAGCAAATCAATTACTTTTACAAAACCAAACAAAAAAGCAAAAGCAGACCACCTTCTTCCTCAAGTGATAGCTTTATTGATTAAAGAATATTTGTATCAATTATATAAAATGAGTTAAGTCTAGACATGTACAATGATACACTTATGAACAGCTCCTTTTTAATCAAACTCCCTTGACTCCATCCCGAGAATACAGCCGTTTTCTAACAAAATGAATATTGAGTTCCTTGAGACAATTTTAGTTTTTACATTGCTTAGACATATTAAAGGTACATCTATCTTTAAGCTAATTTCTTGTACCCTTGTGATAGAAACAGATAAGCAACCATAGAGTTTTTAGGGAGACATTCATCTACTCACCAACATTCCTATTTGGATCCCGATCTTTGCTGCGCCCCCTACTTCGGCTTCTACTACGACTCAGGCCTCGGCTCTTACTCCGACTCTTACTCCTGCCTCTTCTCCAGTCATACTTCTCACGGTACAATTCATTCCGCTCATAGTACCGGTCATAGTCTCTCCACTTCCCGTCTTCTCTTTTTTTCTCACGTGTCCTATAATATACAGATATAAAAGCCATATACAGGCTATAGAAACCAAGTCTGCAAACAAATCTATAGCATAAAACACTACCCTTGTGTTATCCAAATGTGTAATATCTATGCTTTTTAATAAAGTTGCAAAACTACCACCTAATTCCTCTAATACCTACAGAGAGAAAAAAAAATCCCTATTGCAATTATACTGGGTGGGGAGAATGAAAAAAAGAGGTGAATCCAAAGTATGGGGAGGGGTGGGCAGGGGAAAACAGAAATTTTGAACTAAAAAAGAAAAAAGTCCCAAAACAAAGTGTTTCTAAACAAACACCAATTTTTTATGTTAGACTGATGATTCAATATACAAGTTGTACTACTTGTCATAAAAAACGACATGGATGATTTTAATACTGAGCACCCCTAACCAAATGGAACATTTCATTAATATTCTCTAAGGGGACTGCTCCCACCCCTGAGCTCTTGGGGAAAACACATACAATGACTGTTTATAAAAGGAAGAGCAAATAAAACGAAGACAAAAAACAGAAAGAATAAAAGAAAGAAAAGTAACATCCTCTTTCTTTAATGAGTTTACAGAGAGGAGTTAGTATATATGTTAAAAAAAATCCCTTTAATACCCTTGCAAGGCAACTAAAAAGTGAGTTACCAATGTCTTCCTCACTAAAGATAAACACAAACCTTCGTTCACTAGATTCTGAACGAGTCTTCTGGGGACTAGGATATTTCTTTTTTCTGCCATCTCGTTCTTCCTCTGCTGGCTCCTGAAATACCTATATGAAAATATTGATTAGAAATAAAAGTAGGGCCAGACATGAGGGCTCATGCCTGTAATCTCAACACTTTAGGAGGTCCAGGTAGAAAGACTGCTTGAGGCCAGGAGATTGAGACCAGCCTGAGAAACACATTAAGACTCCGTCTCTACTAAAAAGAATAAATAAAATAAGATAGCTGGGCATGGTGGCATGCACCTGTAGTTCCAGCTACTCAGGAGGCCAATATGGGAGGACTGCTTGAACCCAGGAGTTCAAGGCTGCATACAGCCATGATCACACCACCGTACCGCACACTGGGAGAGGGAGTGAGGCTCTGCTCAAAAACAAACAAAAAAAGAAATGGAATGATCCCTCTTGGCCGGGCGCAGTGGCTCACACCTATAATACCAACACTTTGGTTGGCCAAGGCGGGCAGATCACTTGAGGTCAGGAGTTTGAGACCAGCCTGGCCAACATGGTGAAACCCCGTCTCTACTAAAAATACAAAAATTAGCTGGGCATGGTGGCACGCGCCTGTAGTACCAACTACTTGGGAGGCTGAGGCAAGGAGAATCACTTGAACCTGGGTGGGGGAGGTTGCAGTGAGCCGAGATGGTACCACTACACTTCAGCCAGAATGACAGAGAGAGACTCTGTCTCAAAAAAAAAAAAAATGGTCTCTCTATAAATTATGAAACACATCAACTACCTGATAATATTTCTGGTGCGAGAGAAGGCACAAGTAAATGCACTGAAAAAAATAAAGTCAAATCACATCCAAAAGAGGCAACAGCAGAAATAAAGAAGATGCTCAGGTTACTTCAACAAGCAGTATTTTTTTTTCTTTTTGAGGCAGAGTCTCACTATGTCGCCCAGGCTAGAGTGCAGTGGCACAATCTTGGCTCACTGCAACCTCAGCCTCCCAAGTAGCTGGGATTACAGGTGACCGCCACCAAACCCAACTAATTTTCGTATTTTTAGTAGAGACAGGGTTTCACCAATGTTGGTCAGGCTGGTCTTGAACTCCTGACTTCAGGTGATCCACCCACCTTGGCCTCCCAAAGTGCTAGGATTACAGGTGTGAGCCACCGTGCCAGCCTTAGTATGTTAATATTTTAACGTTAATTTAAAGTAGGGAATGGTAGTGTAGGAAAAGTATAAACAATACATTCTTCAAATTAAAATAGCAAATCTCTAAGTATCATATAGTAAAATGATTATGTTTTCCTTATTATGAAATATATATACATATATAATTCGTTTGATGAGCACTTTACATTTATTTCACAGAAAAAGTTTTAGGAAAAAAATGGTTAAATTAATGAATGTTATAAAACTAAGTAATTGGCACCATCTCAGCTCACTGTGCAGCCTCTGCCTCCTGGAGAACCAGGGATTTTTATTACTATCTTTGAACAACTTTATCTCAAACTGAATATATAGTCTTTAGTAGAGAAAGGTGAAATAAAGTCATTTGCAAGAGCTAAAAAAATACTCATCTAATGAAGACGCTCACTGACAAATACACAAATCAGGAAGTGAGTAAAGGACTAGGAGATAATTTAATGAAATTCAGGCAACATAAAATGGCAGCTATAATATGGCAACCATATGGCAGCAAAATCACTACACAGTCATTAGACTACACTTAAAAATCACTCTCTCTCCTAATTCACAGGAAATACGGAGGATGTATTACTCCACTGGGATGCAAACAGCAAAATCCAGACAGCAAAAAACTCTATGGGACAAATGATTGAATGTCTTCACAAAATAAAATTTAAGGAAAAAGATGAGGTAAAGAAAAGAGGAATGAAGGTAGTATGCTTCATAAATCATGGCACACATCTACCAAGTTGTTTCTTCAGAAGCAGGATGAGTTGGTGTCAATGATCCAAATTCTCTTACCCTTGTGATCAATACTCTAATTAGAAAACCACTAATGGAACCCAATGTAGCTAAAGATCAAGGAAGAAAGTTAAAATGGACAGTCCCTAGATTTGCTTCTCTATACCTTGTTCAGAGCAACTGTTATCAACTAAGCACAGATCAAAAAAAGACAATTAGCCAAAGATATGTGCCACCTGAGACTCCCTTCTATTATTGAACAAATACTATAAACTATTATGTTTATGCACTATTAAATGAACTATAATTTATTTCAATAATAATTAAGTTATATATAAAACTTAGAAAATTAGAAATGCAAGAAAGTTGTCAGTTGGGGTAGCTCTACACAGAAACTGGTATTATCCATTTTTCACAATTCTCAAAACTGTATCTACAAAGATACAAATAAGATAGTATAAGAGTTTTGTTTTTTTAAAACTGGTCTTTCACAACTCAAGATAGGTCAGGCATGGTGGCTCATGTCTATAATACCAGCACCTTGGGAGGCCGAGGCAGGCGGATCACCTGAGGTCAGCACAGTGGCTCACGCCTATAATCCCAGCACTTTGGGAGGCCAAGGGGGGCAGATCACCAGAGGTTAGGCGTTCAAGATCAGCCTCATTAACATGGTGAAACTCGGTCTCTACTAAAAATACAAAAAAAATTAGCCGGGAATGGTGGTGGGCACCTGTAATTCCAGCTACTTGGGAGGCTGAGGCAGGAGACTCGCTTGAACCCAGGAGGCAGAGGTTGCAGTGAGCCACTGCACTCCAGCCTGGGCAACAAGAATGAAACTCCATCTCAAAAAAACATAATAATAATAAACTCAAGATAATGCAAACTTTCTTTTATATTCAAATCAGCTACCTCTCAGATACCTCTAAATCACTGAACTTCAATGACTGTAAAAGACATGTCACAAAAAATTTTAACTTACAAAAGATGTAATCTATACCATAGACCAAAAATTATAAAGTACCAAAGAACAATTTCTATGAAAGTACTGAAGAAAAGTTTCTTCCATGATCCCGAAAGACTAGCTTCTACTGGTAAAAGAAAAAAAAAGAAAGAAAAGTTTCTTTCAGCCCTGGCGTGGTGGCTCATGCCTATAATCCCATCACTTTGGGAAGCCAAGGCAAGCATATCACTTAAGGTCAGAAGTTCAAGACCAGCCTGGCCAACATGGTGAAACCCCATCTCTACTAAAAAAAGAAAAAAAAAAAATACACAAAAATTAGGCTGGGATGATGACAAAGCCTATAATCCCAGCTACCCAGGAGGCTGAAGCAGGATAACTGCCTGAACCTAGAAGGTGGAGGCTGCAGTGAGACTACTCCACACACTCCAACCTGGAGACAGAATGAGACTCCACCTAAAAAATTTAAAAAAAGGTTTCTTCCTATTTCTACTACTTTAAGACACATTCAACAAGCCTCTCCAATTTTAAGAGAACTTGATGAGATAATTACAGGGCAAGATATAAAAACAAAAAAAGAGACAGCAGTCTCAGTTTATCTTAATTAAATATAGCCACATGTTTTTCTTTTAATGTTGGATCAGGTCAATCAGCCTGGCACTTAGAAATGAATCAGAAATGATAACTAAACGATAGCTAATCCTTAGAACCAATCCTGAAAATGGAGATGAAAATAATATTCTATAAAAAAGAAACACTTGGGACCAGGTGTAGTGGCTCATGCCTGTACTCCCAGCACTTTGGGAGGCCAAGGTAGGAGGATCGCTTTAGCTCAGGCGTTCCAGACCAGCCTGGGCAACATAGTGAGACCCTGTGTCTTTAAAAAAAAAAAAGTTTTTAAAAAGAAAAATATGGTTATAAAATCCGGACAAGAAAAGGTATAAGAAAATAAATTAAAAAAATTAAAAAGGGACATTGCTTGGTCAATTGATAAAATTGGATACAAACAATACATGAAAGTACTATATGGATGTTAAATTTACTGAACTTGATCACAGTATCATAGTTACCTAAGAGAATATCTTTATTCTTAGGAAATACACACGGAAGCACTGAGGGGTGAAGAGACACGAAGTATGTGACTTACTACCCAAATGACTGAGGAAAAAATCATGTGGATATTTAAAGAGAGCAGATGGGGCAAATTTTCAGTAAGTATATCTATAACACCTATAATCCCAGACAGAGCTTTGGGAGGCAGAGGTGGAGTTCAAGACCAACCTGAGCGACATATGGAAACTCCATCTCTACCAAAAAAAATTTATCTAGATAGATGTTACATGGGTGTTTGGGGTACTATTCTTGCTCATCTTTTTTTTTCAGAGACAGAGTTTTGCTTTTGTTGCCCAGGCTGGAGTACAATAGCGCAATGTTGGCTCACTGCAACCTCCGCCTCTCAGGTTCAAGTGATTCTCCTGCCTCAGTCTCCCAAGTAGCTGGGATTACAGGCACCTGCCACCACACCCGGCTTTTTGTATTTTTAGTAGAGACAGGTTTCCCATGTTGGCCAGGCTGACTTCGAACTCCTGACCTCAGGTTATCTGCTTGCCTTGGCCTCCCAAAGTGCTGGGATTATAAGCATGAGCCACCTCGCCCAGCCTCTTGTAATTTTTACTTAAGTTTAAAATTATTTCTAAATTAAAATTTCACTTTACCTTCAGAATAAATGTAATAAAAATAAATATTGGGAAATATTTCTGCATGATAACCGACATTTATGTGCCAGGCACTGGACTAGAACTTACATATATAAATAAAATAAAAAATAAATAAACGAAAAGAAAAAAAACAAAAAGAAATTAAAAAAAAGAAATTACGTATATATGTACATAATCTCACTTAATCCTCAATGAGTACTATTCTGATCCTCATTTTAATGACATCAAAGTGAGACAGAGAAGTTAACTTGTAGAGCTGCTATTTTAACTCATGCAACCTGATTACAGAATCCATATTCTTATACACCATATTGTCTGCATATAAAAGGAAGTACAAGTGAACTCTGTAAAATTTCCTTCTTGACTCAATTAGGTTACCATCTATGACCATATTTTTAAACTTCAATATTATTAGGCCAGGTGCGGTGGCTGAAGCCTGTAATCCCAGCACTTTGGGAGGCCGAGGAGGGTGGATCACAAGGTCAGAAGTTCAAGACCAGCCTGGCCAACACAGTGAAACCCAGTCTCTACTACAATTACAAAAATTAGCCAAGTGTGGAGGGGGGCACCTGTAATCCCAGCTACTTGGGAGGCTGAGGCAGGAGAATGGCTTGAACCTGGGAGGTGGAAGTTGCAGCGACCTGAGATCAGGCCACTGCACTCCAGCCCGGGCAACACAGTAAGACTCTGTCTCAAAAACAAAAAAAAAAAAAAAAAAAAAACTTCAATAATAAAACATTTTTAAAATCCTCTTTCCAGTGTTAACAGTGATGTTCACAATTACATTAACTATTTTTTTTAATTCTATATAATCAAAAAGTGTAACTGGTTTCTCTATATACATGAAAATGTGTTACCTAATGACTTCTCTTGAGGTTTTGTTATAGTTTACTTCCAGTCAATCCTCTATATTTAACCAAGTTTTCTTTTTCTAAAAGTCACTAAATAAGATTTCTCTGACTTCCTCAATAGTGCTAAAATATTTCCTGGATCTCTAAATAAGCTATCTGAAACTTTTCCAACTCTTTAATCCAAAAGAACTACGAAATCCTGATGAAGAATCTGTACCATGCCTAAAATCCAGAAACTTTAATCAACAGACAACTACTTTTAAAAGGTTCAACATCCAACTAAGGATACTGGTGACAGGATCTAAGAGACCCCACAAGCAAGAGAAAAAGTTTGCATTACCTCTTCTTTAATTTCTTCTTTTTCTTGAACTAGTGGTTTTGGCTCAGACTTAACTGGTTCCAAAGGTGGAAGGTAGTTCTTAGTATAGAGACTTTCAAATAGTTTGTCCACAAAACCTGAAGTTTCTAAGGAGAAGAAATAACATTTACATGTTGCGCAAACAAAAAACAAAAATTTGATAACATACTGTTAGCAAAGCTTAGGAAAATAGGACATCTTGTACGCTGCTGGTAGGACTAAAAACGAGTCCTACCTTATGGAAGAGAATCCCACTTACAGGTTTCTTAATCCTTCTGACCTACTTGCAAAATGATATATATGTAAGATTATTTGTTGGAGTATGTAATAGCAAAAGATCGGAAACAACTCAAATTTCTATGAATAAGAGACTAGTTAAATAAAATATGGGACTTCTATACAATAGAATACACGGCAGCTGTAAAAAGAAAGAATACTGATAATACCTGATTTCAAAGATATAAGAGCATACATTTGTATGTGTTTCTATCTAGCTGCATAAAAAAACTGAAAGGAAGGCCGGGCACGGTGGCTCACGCCTGTAATCTTAGCACTTTGGGAGGCCGAGGTGGGTGGATCTCCTGAGGTCAGGAGTTCAAGACCAGCCTGGCCAACATGGTGAAACCCCATCTTTAAAAAATAATAAATAAATAAATAAATAAATGAAAGGAAATAAAAACTGACAAAATTGTGTACTGTAGGTGGGAAGGAAGTGGATGTAAAACAGTTAAGAAACTTTCATGATATACCTTTATATTGTTGGATTAAAAGCACTGCCTACTCAAAAAACTTAACTGAAATTTTTTATCAGTTCAAATGTTTATTGATATGAGAATGATATGAAACTAATTTTTTGTGTTTTACTTAAAGGGTGCTCTGTTTCAAACTTTCTCAGACAACTGAATGGGAGAACCAGATGAATTTACTAAAAGTACTAATGTCAAATATTTATACTGCTTTTTTATTTTTTTGAGACAGAGTCTTGCTCTGTTGCCCAGGCTGGAGTGCAGGCGCGATCTTGGCTCACTACAACCTCCGAGCCTCCTGGGTTCAAGTGATTCTCCTGTCTCAGCCTCCTGAGCAGGTGGGATTACAGGCGTGTGCTACCATGCCCAGCTAATGTTTGTATTTTTAGTAGAGACGGGCTTTCACCACGTTGGCCAGGCTGGTCTTAAACTTCTGAACTCAGGTGATCTGCCTGCCTCAGCCTCCCAAAGTGCTGGGATTACAGGCATGAGCCACCACGTCCGGCCTATGTCTCATTACAACCAAATGTAAATAACTTTCATTGGTCCTATCCTAAGGAACAGCTAAAGAGCATATTAAAAGCACGACACAAACTCTGCTTACATTGCAATTATTACATTTTTTACATAAAAGCTATTTCTAAAATGTCGTTATCTTTTCTACAGAAAAGCATCTTCTTATAAATTTCTTTATACTACTAATTTGTGTAGTAAGCATTTTTCCATGATTATAAAACTGTTAGCTCTCATTAACTATTACACGTAAACTTAAGATAATAATCAGACCTTCAAAAGCCTCTACAAACAGAATACTTTCTACTTATAACTGTTTTTTAAAACAATTTATAACATGTTATTACCTTTTGTAATCTGAAAGACACATAGCTCAATTTTTAAAAAGCAAAGATAAACATCTACTATTAATATTTTCTGGGAAACCAAAGAGTTTGGAAAAAATAAAAAATAAATAAAAATAGAAGCGATATTCAAGGTACACTAATAAATTTTTAAAATATTATATATCATTATAAAAGAGTATGTTCACTTAATACTATTTTAAGATGCAATATAAACACAGACATAAGTCTACAGTTGCACTGTCCAATATAGTAGTCACTAGCCACATGTAGCTCCTTACATTTGAGTTTAAATTAATAAAAATGAGTTTAAAAATCAATTTCAGGCCGGGCACGGTGGCTCACACCTGTAATCCCAGTACTTTGGGAGGCCGAGGTGGGCGGATCACAAAGTCAAGAGATCGAGACCAACCTGGCCAACATGGTGAAACCCTCTCTACTAAAAATACAAAAATTAGCTGGGCATGTTGGCACGCGCCTGTAGTCCTAGCTACTTGGGAGGCTGAGGTGGAAGAATCGCTTGAACCTGGGAGGCGGAGGTTGTAGTGAGCCGAGATTGTGCCACTGTGCTCCAACTGGGTGACAGAGCAAGACTGCATCTCAAAAAAAAAAAATTAATTTCTGGCCAGGTGCAGTGGCTCACACCTGTAATCCCTACACTTTGGGAGGCCAATGCGGGTGGATCACTTGAGACCAGGAATTCGAGACCAGCCTGGCCAACATGGTGAAACACTGTCTACTAAAAATACACAAATTATCCAGGTGTAGTGGCCCGTGCCTATAATCCCAGCTACTCGGGAGGCTGAGGCAGGAGAATCACCTGAGCCCAGGAGGTAGAGGTTGTAGTGAGCCGAGATTACACCACTGTACTCCAGCCTGGGCAACAAGAGCAAAACTTTGTCTCAAAAAAAAAAAAAAATCAATTTCTCTGGCCTATTAACCACATATCAAGTGCTCAATAACCATATGTGGCTAATGGCTACTGAAATGGAAAAGGAAACAGATATAGGACATTTGCATAAAGTTCTACTGGATAGTACTATCTAGAAAACGCACACAAGCAGATAAAAGTGATTTTATCTCTGGTGGCAAATTTATGGTTGCTTACCTTCTTATCCTTTTAAAAATGTAGTGTATAGTTCCTTCTCATATATATTACTTATGCGATTTTTTTTAATTATTAAAATCCTTCCTAACTTTTTATAACAAAGAATTTCTTAGACATCTAAACATTCATTTGCCTCTTACCCCAAATATCTTTACTATGTTTTGCTTTCTCTTTTTTCATTGCTCTACATTTCACAAGACTCATCTTTAATGTAAATTAAGTAATGTAAATTAACACATTTACAAAAGAAAACATCTGTACTGGTGAGGAATTCTTTAAGTAGTTATACTGGGAAGAAATTCTGTCAGTATTGTTTTGTTTCTACAAAAAAGCTGTAAAATGCATGAAAAAATATGTAATCCTATGTTTTAGACTGAGAAGACACACTTTTCTCTTTCTCAGTACTTAATTTAAATGACATCTTCTCATCACCAATAGCTAAATCAACTGATAAATGTGTATTATTCACATTCCTATCCCTCCATTCAACAATATTTACTGAACATCTTCCATCTACCAAGTGCTATAGATTCCAAGTCTCCACTCTCACCCAAACGAAAGGCAAACAAAGGGTAGAGAGACAGATAAACAGGCAAATAAACCTATGACAGGTGGTGACAAGGCCACAAAAACAACAAAACAGGAGTCAGGCCTTGTAATCCCCGCACTTTGGGATGCCAAGGTGGGGCAGTTGCTTGAGGCAAGTTCAAGGGCCAGCATGGCAACAAAGTGAGACCCCATCTCTACAAAAAAAAAAAAACCATAGACATAAAAACAAACTAAAAAAGAATACAATAAAATAATAAAAAAGTAATAAAACAAAACAGGGTTGGAAGGAGGAGAGTGGATGGAGGTATGGAGTATACTACACTGTATACAGGGCACGCAGGGGAAACTGCTCTGAGAAGATGACATTTGAAGAGACCGGAAAGAAGCAAGGGAAGAATCTATGTTTCAGGCAAGGGTAAATTGAGTTCAAAGGGCCTGAGTTGGGACAATGTTTGCCATAATTCAAAAAACAGGTAGTCAATGTGGCTAGAGTGGAACAAGTGAGGGGGAATAATAGGAGTTAAGGTCAGAGAGGCAACAAGGGAAACTCTGAGGAAGCTCTGTAGACCATGGAAATGGATTTGGTAAGAAGATGAAAAGCTAAAGGCACAAAGAGAAGAGGATCATGCACATCTCTTCTTGGATATTAAGAAGCCCCATCCAAGGGGGGAAAAACTGATGAGTTCATCATCTTAATGAACAGCAAGAATAAGCAGCTTCATTATCCTTAAACCATTATACCTCAATCATCAAGTAGGCCCTGTCAAAAGCTGCAAAAGACCTAATCACCTAAAAAGCATTAGAGCTGCCACTGCCTCAACACAGGAAAGCAGCAAAGAAGGAAAGGGATAAAACCAGTTCTAACAAAACATGATAAATAATTAAGTATGAATGGGTATATTCAAGTATTCAAAGGACTCTGACCACTTTCTTTCCTATCAAGCTTATATCTCCAAGACTTTTCAGGAAGTTTTAAATTTAAAATCTTTAATTCATTACTTGATTGAAGGCCCATAATAATTACCTTTTTGTAAAAAGACATCAAGTTGATCAGCACAAAAGGCTTTTAATTCTTTCTCAGGTTTGTCCTTCTTGACCAGTGCTACAACATAGTTGGCTAAGGCTGAAGGATCAGCATCACATCTAGTTAGACAAAGAGAAAACAAAAATTTTTAAAAACACTTTTTTTCAAACAGTAGTGTCATTAACGAAGTCACCCTTATTTTGGAAAACCAGAGATCAAAACTCTATTCTAAGAAGTGACCGCAAACACCGACAACTTTTATAATAAACATACACATACTGTGAGATTTTCCTTGTGCATTTATTTCTATAAAATGATTAGTAATGTCTTCTATTTTTAAGGTTCTAATTATACCAAGGATCTTGGGTGAGCTCTACATTTATTTGTTCTCTCAGTGATAATAGGGAGAAAGTGGCAACTGACCCCTAAGTTGCTATTTGGCTCCTAGCTATAGAAGCACTGTCAATAACACCCTCAGGAACTATCTGTTCCTGGTGATCGATGAGCAAAAGGAAGGGAATTGATGGGACAACTTTCTCCTCTCCTCAAGACACCTCTCTCTACAGCTTAGGCACCAGTATCTAAAAATGGCTATCAGCCCCTCTACTAATCTCAATGAGTATCTTAAAGATCTTTTTAAAAAATAAGAACGTGAAAAGAATGGCACTTAAATATTATTGGCAAATGCTTTAGCAGCTATAAGTAAGAAAGAAAGATGCAGGAGTTAGAAAGGAAAAGAGAAGCGGTGAAAGGACAGCAGAGATAACCTTTATCTACTTCACATTTTTTCTAGTAAGTAATCCTACACTGATACTCAAAATCACCTCCTATTCCAGGACAGCACATAATCCTTGGGTTGCCAACTCTTGATGTACAGTAATCTGTCAGACTTGAGGTTTTATGTACATCACATGAAACTAAAAGTTTTCTTGTTATAAACATATATTTACACACACTCACACACACACATACACATACATAAAATATTCTAGACTTCCTGATGAATACATACTTAAATAACACATATCCTTCATGGAATGGTCATGAAGGTAAAATGAAAACATTCCAGCTGGGTGTAATGGCTCACGCCTGTACTCCCAGCACTCTGGGAGGCCGAGTCGGGAGGATCATTTGAGCCCAGGAGTTCAAGACCAGCCCGGGCAACGTGGCAAAACCCTGTTGCTAAAGAAAATACAAAAATTAGCCAGGTGTGGTGGTGCGTGCCTGTAATCCCAACTACTTGGGAGGCTGAAGTGGGAGGATGCTTGAGCCTGGGAGGCAGAGGTTGCAATCAGACAGTATCACACCACTGCACTCCAGCCTGGGTGACAGAGTGAGACCTTGTTTCAAAAAAAAAAAAAACAAAAAATTCAGAAAACAGTAAGTAAAACCATGATGCAAGCAAAGTGATTACATAACCTATAAAAACACTATTCAAATCTAACTAATCTTGTTCTGTTATCCTTGGGCCTTCGTTGCCAGCCAGAAAGTTAAAAAGTTCCAGCTCACTTGGAAGGCAGAGGCAAGAGGACAGCTTGAGCCCAGGAGTTGGAGGCTGCAGCAAGTCATGATCATGCCACTGCCCTCCAGCCCAGGCAATAGAGTGAGACCTTGAAAAAAAAAAAAAAATGATTTTAGCTTAAGAGCATCAATCACATTTCCAATAACTTTATGAGATTAGTAAACAAAATAAAAACCAAGCACCAGTACCTTTATTTCCTTCTAATTTTTATTTTTAAAGTTCATAATTCAATAATTTTTTGTTGTCAATATTAACACCATCATGGGAAAGGCTGGTTCTTGAAACATCCATGCACCAAATTCCAAGAGAGAAAATTTCAATGACTATTAATTTTATAAAACTCAGCGCTAACTCCTGTAATCCCAGCAGTTTAGGAGGCTAACGCAGGTGGATCATAAGGTCAGGAGATAGAGACCATCTAACACAGTGAAACTCCATCTCTACTAAAAATACAAAAACTTAGCCAGGCGTGGTGGCACACATCTGTAGTCCCAGCTACTCGGGAGGCTGAGGCAGGAGATCACTTGAACCCAGGAGGTGGAGGTTGCAGTGAACCGAGATCACACCACTGCACTCCAGCCTGGGCGACAGAGCAAGACACCGTCTCAAAAAAAAAAAAAAATTACATATGCCACGCTTACCTTGGCTATTCTGTAAACACCTTAAAAAACAGATATGTACGCCAGAAGGCGCAAAAAGAAAAAAAAAGAAGTAAAAAAAAAAAAAAAAACAGATATGTAGGCTGACTTAATTTCACCCCTGAGAACAATAAGATATTTCTGATCAGTGTAGTTCTAATCAACATTCATATGGAGGAGAGAAGGGGAAAAAAGTTACATTTCCGCCTTTACTTAGAAAGTTTAGTTCTTGGATATGGATAGTCTACAAAGAGAAGGATTTAGAAAAATAAGAATGGCAGAAAATGGCAATGTTATTTTCTCTGGTGTTATAAGCATCTTGAAGGAGTCTAATGAACGGATAGATTTAGTGCTGGGTATGGATAATAAGGTTTCTATATGTAAGGAATGGGCAAAACATTCAGATATTGGATAAATGAAATTGGTTCAAGAAACCCAGATATCGGCTGGGTGCAGTGGCTCACACCTGTAATCCCAGCACTTTGGGAGAATGAGGCAGGAGGATCACCTGAGGTCAGGAGTTCAATACCAGCCTGGCCAACATGATGAAACCCCTAAAAATACAGAAATTAGCCAGGTGTGGTGGCACACACCTGTAATTCCAGCTACTTGGGGGGCCAGGGCAGGAGAATCGCTTGAACCCAGGAGGCAGAGGTTGCAGTGAGCCTAGATCATGCCACTGCACTCCAGCCTAGGCGACAGAACGAGACTCAGTCTCAAAAAAATAAAAAGAAAAGAAAAAAAGAAACCCAGATTATCTTTTACGTATATTCAGTATTCAGGCTCAAAAAAATGTATGCCAACTTAGGCTGCTTCTGATGAAACACATTTTGATACAATGGTGCTAAAAATCAAGATGAATATACAGGAAAGTAAAAGAGTAGAAAAGTTAGACTCCAGGAAAGAGAACGATCACAGATTCTAAACGTTTGTTTAATGTTAGGGAACAAATGATTGTTAATAACTGACAGAATTCTGCACCAAATACAACAGCATGTTTATAGCCAAAGGAGTAGGACCATTTAAATTTAACGGCTCCTAACATGTATCCATAAAGTACGCTATGAAGAAAATTACCAGTCTAAAATAGTAAGTCACACTAATTGAATGGCAAAACTTAAATACATTGGGGAGTTTTGTGCCGTAATTTTCTAGACTTTTATAATTATTCTTATTCATTCAACCACTGACCCCTCACTATATAATCTCTAAAAAAAACAGCCATGATACTGTAGCTACAGTATCAATGCTAACTACTCAACAAGACTTCAAGAAGTATGTCACAAATATCTGAGTACAGCTAAGACTCCTGAGAATACAAGATAAGTGCAGCATCACCTCCCTCTCCTGAAAATCATCACTTCTTTCTTCTCATACTCAGGAAGAGTACTTAAAATCTTTTAGCTACTTTATTTGGAACTAAAGCTTACAGGAATCCATTTCTGCTAGACTATAATGACAAATATATCTGGGGATGAAAGAGATTTTAATATTTTTGATCCATGACTATCCTAAATACACGTCTCTAGACAAAAAGGGACTTCTATTATAACACGGAGATTAGAAAAGGTAAAAATACCTTCTTAAATTATCATTCTACTATAGAGTCAACTAAGTTTGTAAATTTGTAAAGACAAATTAAGCAATCCATTTAAGATCAGGCAGACAGCACATCTGTGGAACTAAAACTCAGCTGCAATTCCACACAAGTAAAATCTGTTTCACAACACGTCTTTTTCTGACGTATGTCTGTAAATTTGTTAGAATTTACATGTGTGCAATTCCACACAAGTAAAATCTGTTTCACAACGCATGTCTTTTTCTAATGTATGTCTGCACAAAAAATTAACGTATCTTAAGTATCAACCAACAGTTATCTTTTAAAGAATCAACAAAAGAAATTTCCTAAAGCTTAATGTAACGTACAAATAGGATTCCTTAAAATTCACACCTTGCACAATAACGTTTTAAAAACATGCTTCAATTATCTTTTAAGTTTTTAAAAAATAAAAATGAATTTTTATCAGAGTAAGCTAATAGAAACATTGCTCTAAAAATGCCTCAACTGTAAAAATCTCAAATTTGCCTTTTTCCTCTTTAAGTGAAATCTCCATTGTATGTGTATTACACAACTCCTGAGCCAGTGCATAAGCTTCATAGAAGATTTCAGACATACAATCACAAGATCAAAGAGTAAGGGCCTACACCTTTGGCCCCGAGCCAAACAACACTACTGAAAAGCCATTATCATTTATTTGCTTTAGGAAAAAAGCCAAACTACTCAGACCTTTTCCACTTTCAGAAAAATTTACATGTTTCTGAATATGGATATAATTTTAAGTTCCATCTTAATGTGCTCTTTGTTTCAGAGGTGAAACAATTAATACATGTGCTTCTGAATCACAGATTAAAAAATGTATCTCCTGGTATCAACAGCCATTAAAAATGTCGATATTCAGCTGGGCGAGGTGGCTCACGCCTGTAATCCTAGCACTTTAGGAGGCCGAGGTGGGTGGATCACCTGAGGTCAGGAGTTCAAGACCAGCCTGGCCATCACAGTGAAACCCCATCTTTAAAAAAAAAAGAAAAAAAAAGGTCCATATTCTCTGACCAGTAGTTACACTTAGGAAAACTAGACTAAGGAAACAAAGGCAAATATAAAAAATACTACTGGCACCTAAAACTACACACACACGAAATGTATTTATGATATAAAAACAGCATTACTTTTTAACAACAACAACAAAAAAAATAGTCCCAAGGTAACCATTCTTTCATTGTTGGATGTTTGTGAAATATTAGGCATCCAAAGTGATGGTTATAAAGCTGGGCATGATGGTGGGCGCCTGTGATCCCAGCTACTCAGGAGGCTGAGGCAGGAGAATCGCTCGAATCCATCCAGGAAACAGAGGTTGCAGTGAGCTGAAATCAAGCCACTGCACGCCAGCCTGGGCAACAAAGCAAGACTCCATCTCAAAAAATATATATGCAATATAATATAATATTAAAAAAACAAATGTTTAAAAGAAGTTATGTTTATGGCCAGGCACAGTGGCTCATGCCTGTAATCCCAGCACTTTAGAAGGCTAAGGCAGGAGGATCACTTTAGCCCAGGAGTTCCAGACCAGTTTGGGCAACACAGTGAGACCCCCATCTCTAAAAAAATAAAATAAAAAAATTAGCCTGGTGTGGTGGCATGTCCCTACAGTCCCAGCTACTCAGGAGGCTGAGGTGGGAGAACTGTCTGATCCTGGAAGGTTGAGGCTACAGTGAGCTATGACCATGCCACTGCACTCCTGCGTGGGTAACAGAGCAAAACTCTGTCTTAAAAAACAAGGGTCCGGCATGATGCCTCACGCCTGTAATCCCAACACTTTGGGAGGCCAAGGCGGGCAGATTACTAGGTCAAGAGTTCAAGATCAGCCTGGCCAACATAGTGAAACCCCATCTCTACTGAGAATACACAAATTAGTTGGGCATGGTGGCGCATGCCTGTAATCCCAGCTACTCGGAAGGCTGAGGCAGGAGAATCACTTGAACCCAGGAGGCAGAGGTTGCAGTGAACCGAGATCGTGCCACTGCACTCCAGCCTGGGCAACAAAGCAAGACTCTGCCTCAGGGCAGTGGGGGAAACAACCAAAAAAAGCAAAGTGATGGCTATAAAGGCAATATATAAATGTGAAAAATGTTTCTGATGTAATGTCAAAGAGATCAAGATAGAAAATTTCACGATGAGTCTGATTGTAGCTACATAAAAATTCATACACAGAAGAGAAACTGAAAATAAATACTAATAATTTTTTCTCTATTTTCTATATTGTCATAATACCATAATACTTTTATTTTTATTTTAAAAGAATAAAAGTAAATTTAAAAAACGTCTGACTCTGAGATCTGTGTTCAGATTATTTCTTTGATAAGATCATACAGGAAAAAATAAGTAAAAGTGGAGTTGACTTTCACATTTGTTAATACTTATTAAAGATATACAAATATTAGTACTTCTTTTCAAATGAAAACTTTCTGTCTTAGTCTGTTTAGATTACTGTAACAAAATATCTTCGACTAGGCAATTTATTATTTATTTATTTATTTTTGTTTATTTGTTTTGAGACAAGGTCTCATTCTGTTGCCCAGGCTGAAGTACACTGGTGTGATGGTGGCTCACTGCAGCCTCAACCTCCCAGGCTCAAGTGAGCCCCCACCACCTCAGCCTCCCAAGTAGGTGGGACAACAGGCGTGAGCCACCACACCCAACTAAGGCTATTTTTAAAATTTTTTTTGTAGAGATAGAGTTTCACCCCATTGCCCAGGCTGGTTTCAAACTCCTGCGCTCAAGTGATCCACCCACCTTGGCCTCCCAAAGCGCTGGGATGACAGGTATGAGACCACAGTATCCAACCAATTAGGCAATTTATAAACAGAAATTTATTGCTCACAGTTCTGCAGGCTGGGAAGTTCAACATTAAAGTGTCAGCAAACTTGGAGTCTATTGAGGGCCCATTCCTCATAGATGGTACCTTCTGTGTGTCTGTCCTCTCACGGTAACAAGCAGGCTCCTTTGGTATTTTTTTCTTTCTTTTTTTTTTTTTTGACAGAGTCTCGCTCTGTCACCCAGACTGTAGTGCAGTGGTGCAATCTTGGCTCACTGCAACCTCTGTCACCTGGGTTCATGCAATTCTCCTGCCTCAGCCTCCCCAGTAGCTGGGATTACAGACATGTGCCACCACACTTAGCTAACTTTCGTATTTTTAGTAGAGACAGGGTTTCTCCACGTTGGTCAGGCTGGTCTCGAACTCCTGACCTCAAGTGATCCACCCACCTTAGCCTCCCAAAGTGCTGGGATTTCAGGTGTGAGCCACTGCACCCACCCCTCCTTTCAGCCTCTTTTATACAAGTATGAATCCACTCATGAGGGTTCTGCCCATTTAAGATCTATCACCTCCTAAAGGCCCCACCTCTTAATACTATCACATTGGAGATTAAGTTCCAACATGAATTTTGGGGGGACATCAACATTCAGAACATAATACTTTCATCCTCCCCTCAAGTAATTAGGGGCTTTCAAGAATGAATATGATGTGGAAAAAATAACCCTAGATTATTTGGAAGGAAAATATATACATACATTCATCAGCTGCAAATACCACTGGGATATTTGGATGATAGTTCCTAGTAGAGTAGCCACCAGCTAAATAAATGCACAAAATTAGACTACTTAAATCTTACTTTTCTAATTGTCAACTACATATATATACATATGAGGATGTTCATTCATTTAAACATATACTGAGTGTTTACTAAGTGCCACGTATATTGCTTGGTAAGAAAATTACTTTGAACAAAACAGACCTTGCCCTACACTCCTGTGGCCAAGAGGTGGATATGAAAGCAAATAATCACAGTACAAAATAACAAACTGTATAAAAAGAGATTAATAAGAAAGTAAGTAACAACATTGTGAGAGGATAAGAGAAGACAGTGGCAAGAAACATAGGGCTATAAAAGCAACTTCTGGCTTCTAGCCTATAGTTATTGGGCCAGGAAGAATGAAGTCAGACATCTTTAAAAGGCAGACCAAAGGACATAAGGACAAATATGTTCCTAAGTTAGTAGACTAAAACTTGCCAAGTCTTCTGGCCAAAGTTCTTTTCTATGAAATAGTGAATGTATCCTTAAACAAGTCCCACAGCACTTTAGAGGCACACTAATTCTCTGAAAGCACTAAGTACACTTAGAAAACTACCAGTACTTCCCAAACTTAAGACTATACCTCCAAAATACTTAATTTAACTCTGGTAGTTTATTTACCAGGTAGTCAGGTCTAACAATTGCTAAAGGTGATTTTTCCTCCCATTCGGGTAACTGCAGAGATTACTAACCAGAGTTTAATTTGATAAGGACTGCCAACATATAACAACATGTAAACCAAAATATACCCACCATGATCACTGAACCCATAAATATGAACCAATAAAATAAACTTAGTCTGTTAACCTTATTGCTGCCTTTTCTATCACACTCCGAGCTGGCAACATAATCAATCTCCTAGTGTGCTTTAAAATACACTGATATGGCCAGAACTCACAGATACTGCAGATCAAGTCTATGACTTTGACTATCGATTCCTATTCGTACCTATAGGATATGCAATGAGACTCTAGATTGTCTTGTAACAGACTGATTATTTTTAAAGTGGCAGTGGTGTTTAACATTAATAAGCAAAATACTTTTGTGGAGAGTTTCATGTATTTTCATATTTCAGAAACCATAAAATTTTGTTTGCATTTATAGAATGATTCAAAGGTACACAAAGCACTTAAAATCTACATCACTAATACTCATAACAGACTTGTGAGGCAGGTCAAGGGCAAATACAATTGAGTTCTGTTTAATAGAAAAAGTTAGACAATTTCTCCAAAGTCACAGAGTGAATTAGAGATAGATAGGGAACTAGAAATTAAATGCCCTGATTCATACAACGTCTACTAAAGTAAGACATACAGAGGCAAATTGTCCAAAGAGTTTACAAATCCTACCACGCTTTTTAAAACATACAAGAGAAATTTTTGCACTAAGCCAAACAAGCAGCAGTGAATAATACATGTTTATACATTTTATATAATATAAATAAAACATTTCCCATTAAATACAACGTTTTGATAGAAATGCAGGTTACTGAAAAATACTTGCCTGATCTTTTTCTAAACTTGCAGAAATTTCTTTAGTGATGCACTTATCTCCTGAATTTACTTAGAACCTTAAAGAAGTTCACATACTTAAAATACGCAGTTATTTCTGAGAGAAATAAACCATGGCATCTCTAAATTGTACATAATCCCTACAGTCTCTATGACCAGGATATCTAGGATATTTTGAAAGTGAGGAAGTGGACCAGTATGATATCTTGTGAAGGGAAATTAAAAAAAAAAAAGTTAAAAAAAAAAAAAAAGGAAAGTGAGGAAAGATGAAGGCCCCAAACAAGAACTGAGTCTAGTCTATTAATGCAGCTGTTGGGAAAGAGACAAACTTCTTGACTGAGATATTGGTTTCCCTCCTTTTACTGAATTGCCAACAAAAATAGTGGTACTAGCTTTTTCTGGCCAGTTAAGGAGTCATTTCTCACTGTCCTTCCTCTAGGAAAAGTAATAGACGTGTTTGCCATCTACAAAGGGAGTGGAAGGTAACAGATAAGCTCTAACAGCCCATGACATTTCTAACTTGTCCATAGGGAATAATCAACTGTATCCTAGATTGATTTAAAAATAACTTCTGTTTGGCCTGGCACTGTGGCTCACACCTGTAATTGCAGCACTTTGGGAGGATGAAGCAGGCAGATCACCTGAGGTCAGGAGTTGAAGACCAGCCTGGCCAACATGGCAAAACTCTGTCTCTACCAAAAATGCAAATATTAGCCAGGCATGGTGGTGCATGCCTATAATCCCAGCTACTTGGGATGCTGAGGAAGGAGAATCACTTGAATCCAGGAGGCGAAGGCTCCAGTGAGCCAAGATCCTGCCACTGTACTCCAGCCTGGGCGACAGAAACTGTCTCACAAAAAAAAAAAAAAGAAAGAAAGAAATACCTCTTGTTACATGCATGTGTTTCACTAGGGACAAGATGTAACATTTTAAATGCTTCCCCCCACCCCGGAATTGGAAGCTTTTATAAATTTAATTTACTGTAAATTAAGCTAAATAAGAAAATGCAACAGAAAATCATGTGCACAGTCATAGTTTGATTCCAACCTAGCCAGTGCAACTACATTATCTCAAAGCCTAACAACTGCTCTGAAATGCTATGTTGTAACAACATGCCAATCTGCCATGAAAATTTTCTTGAATCTGGAATATGCAAAAAAGTAAATTTACAAACACAACCCACTTTAGCATATCATTTATTATACTTTAGGATATCTAAACAAACAAAAAAATAATCTCCCATGATGACATACTAAGAATAAAAATCTATGTGGTATCTGCATTTATTATTTATTATTAATATCTCCATTCAAAACCATTACTTATGCGAGTTAAAAATAAGTATTTTACGCCGGGCACAGTGGCTCACACCTGTAATCCCAGCACTTTGGGAGGCTGAGGCGGGTGGATCGCCTGAGGTCAGGAGTTCAAGACAAGCCTGGACAACATAGTAAAATCCCGTCTCTACTAAAAATACAAAAACTGAGCCAGGCGTGATGACAGGTGCCTGTAATCCCAGCTACTTGGGAGGCTGAGGCAGGAAAACCACTTGAACCCAAGAGGTGGAGATTGCAGTGAGCCAAGATCTTACCACTACACTCCAGCCTGGGCAACAAGAGTGAAACTCCATCTCGAAAACAAATAAATAAATAAATATTTTAGCCTTTTTTTTTAACCCTAAATAAGCAACAAAATTTTTTTAAAAAATAAGCATGTGCACTTTAAGTTGAACACATAACTCAAAAGGAGAAACTAAACTCAAGTAATCATTTTGAAAGATAATTTTTACTCATGAAAATTACAGAATGATCTAAATAGCTTAAAAAGAAAAAAGAAAAAAGCCTAAGCAAGATGAAGCTCCTACCCGGACTAATTTTCAACAACAACAAAAAAGCACTACTCGGAGTAAAACAAAAGCTTAGAAAAAAAAAAATCAAGTAACTATAAGGCTAAAAGTTGTTACCTTCTATCCAAGACATAAAATGTATGTTTAACACTTCTTAGAAGGATATCTACCAACAAAATTAAACTTGAAAGTAGTTTTTTTTTTTTTAAAGGCATCAGGAGCAGCAGGAATACAAAATAAAAAGTTGTATTTTTTTCTTTTTTAATCTTAAATAACATGAAGAACACTTTAAACATACAGACCTTTTTCTTTTTTCAACCTTTTCCCATATATGGTCAATTTCATTATATCCATCATATTTCCCACCTTCACCACAAACCATTTCCATCTTTGTGCCCCCTAAATTTTTTTTTTTCAGAGTCTCGCACTGTCACCCAGTCTCCCAATGGAGTGTAGTGGTGCAACCTCCGTCTGCTGGGTTCAAGTGTTTCTCCTGCCTCAGCCTCCTGAGTAGCTGGGATCACAGGCACACACCACCATACCCAGGTAATTTTTTTGTATTTTTAATAGAGACAGCCAGGCTGGTCTTGAACTGCTGACCTCGTGATCTGCCCACTTCAGCCTCCCAAAGTGCTGGGATTACAGAAGTGAGCCACCGTGCCCAGCCCTCAAAACTTTTTACTGCAGGCAGGAAAAAACCCATTCAAGAGACCTATATTCTTCTACAAAACCTTCAAGTGTGTTCAGAAGTCATTTTCCCTGAAACAGATCAACAGGGAAGCAGGTTGACACTGTCCCCAAGAGCTCCTTTACCATACCTCCACACCTCCCAAACTACTCCCTATTTTCACCTCTGAAAAACACTCAATTTTTCCATTAATGCAATCTGACCTAATGAAATCAAAGCCTGCCCATCTCTTCTTCTACCCCTTTCTTTGAAGCCCTAACCTCCAATAAGAGGATAATTAAGAACCAGAAGTAGTCAGAACATGATCCTCTCTCTTCCAATCCCCTCCCATGCCCTCTTTCTAAAGACCTCTCTTTATAACCCTATAGCCTTTCCTCTCTTCCCTCTAGGAGATCTATTCCAGAAACCAGCTATACCCCACTCCCCAAATAAACACTCCACAACCCTACCCCTTAAAATGGTTATAAAACATCGCCAGGTCCAGTGGCTCATGCCTGTAATCCCAGCACTTTGGGAAGCCAAGCAGGGGCAGATTACCTGAGGTCAGGAGTTCGAGACCAGCCTGGCCAACATGGCAAAACCCCATCTCTACTAAAAATACAAAAAATTAGCTGGGGGTGGTGCCTGGCGCCTGTAGTCCCAGCTACTTGGAGGCTGAGCCAGGAGAATCGTTTGAACCCGAAGGCAGAGGTTGCAGTGAGCCAAGATAGAGCCACTGCACTCCAGCCTGGGCGATCAAGACACTATTTGCAAAAAAAAAAAAAAAAAAAAAAGGTTATAAAACAACCAAAATGTTGATACCTGTGTTACCTCTTTCAAGCTTCCCAATAACACTTCTACTAACACTATCCGAAATATTTTTAAAAGACAGGTAGGTCTCTCATTCTTTTCAGCCCCTCATCAATAATCCTACACTCCAATTACCTTCAGGTGTCCTCTCAATCTTCCAAGAATATTTACAAATCTCTTATTCTTTCTACCGCTCTTTTGATTCACCAATACCTGTATCTAAAAATCCCTATATGCTGCAGATATACTCCTCCACCAATAACGCTGCATACCACTGTAGCCTTTCAACCCTCAACTAAACTTACAAAAACCTCTTTTTTACCACCTCCGTGTATCTAAAAATCATCAGTTCCCCTAGCACTATCAAGTCCTCAATAATACTTTAAAAATCCCTTAATATCCTTGCTATCACACGTATCACCTCCCTAATAATATTTAAAACCCTTCAATGCCCACACATCCTTTTCATCTACTCCATAGTATTTTCCAAATGCTTCAATATTCTTGATCCTTTGGCACTTACCAATAATCACTACGAAGCTTCAATGTCCCTGCTATCTGTTTCTGCCCTCATATTTCGAAAATGCCCTCGATACTCTGCTTCTAGACCTTTCAGCCCCGGAATAATACTGTTTATCAAGCCCTTGATATTGTTATTCCCTTCGACATCCCAATATTCACATTTTAAGAATCCCTCAAGAGCCTTGCTTCCCCTCAGTTCTCAAACAGTAATGTTTTAAATTCCCTCACTGCCCCTGCTACCCCTTCCAGCACCCCGATATCTGTGTTTGAAAAGCCCTCGCTGTCCTTGCCTGCCCCCCACCCCAGTCCCACATCTTCGGCGCCTCTCAGTCCCCGGCGCTCCTCTCCCACCCCCACCCCCACCCCCACCCCCACCACAATGGTAATAGTACTACAGGGACGTCGCCGGGACCTCACGGCCGCGGCCCCTCAGCGCCGCCCCACATGCCGCCTCCCCTCCCCCACGCCCCCGCGGGTCCCCAACGCCCACGTTCGCCGGCCCCGGCCCAGCCCGACTCACTCACATCGGCTCCAGTAACTTGGCCAGCCAGGACTTGAGGGCATCCACATCCTCTATGAGCATGGTGCAAGGAAGGCGGGCTCGGCCGCCGCTCTTCTTCAGGCCTGCCGTAGGTCTCCACTACGCCGACTCCTCGCGTTCCCTTCACAGCTTCCTGTGCCCCAGCCCACCGGGCATCTTAGGATACTTCAACCTACTCCCCCGGCCCGGGCCTAACAGGAACTAACCCAAGAGCCCTCACTCAACCTAGCCCGAAGGCCGAGGTGGGCGGGAAACAGTGGCGAGTGGCAGGCCTGAGAACCAATAAGAGAGAAAGAGCCCTAAGGCAAGACCAATGAAAAGGCTCGCTCGCCCCGCCGGCGGGTCGTACCCAGTCAGGGAGGAGAGATATAGCAAGGTAGGTAGAGAGCGTAAGTGAACTCCTGGTGCAAGATGGTATCTTGGAAAAGGTGGTTTGCCTCTTAAAGGGGCAGCGGCGCCTTTTTTTGACCACGCCACCGCCCGCAGCGGAATACCGGTGTCTGCTGTTGGGAGTGCCAGGGGGAACCCGGCGAGCCCCTCAGCCTGCTTCCTTCCTCTCGTTTTTCCTGGAAACACACACTCGTGTCCCGAAATGACTCAGCTGTAGTAAATCTGCAACACAACGTGCAATATGTTCACGTTCGACAGAATACAAAATTTTACATTTTTTCTTTACACACTCATTTTGATCGGCATTCACGTTTGTATTTTTCGCTGCTCTGCTTTAATTACGCATAATGTTTCTGGCAACCATGCCTTGGAATCCAGTAATCGTCATTTTTAAAACGTGGCGCACGGATGTAAAAGGCTGAGGCCATTTCAATTTTGCTAGTATTATTAATAAATGCTGCTTTATTTAGGGAAGAAAAACCACTCCAATAGTTTGTTTTTAATTATCTTTTCATTGCATATCTAAAAATCGGTGCTTGGGGGACGGACAGGGAGAATTTTAATTAGCAAAAAAGGATAAAAAAGAATTTTAAAGAAAAATTAGGTATTACCTAAATAGTCAACTTACTTTCTAGTAGGTGAGAAATTCCTGCTGGAGTTTTGAAATCACTAATACGGCGCTGGTGTTAGAATCTTTACCCAATAACATACACTGAGTCCCTGCAATTGCCAGCACTGAGTAAGGCACTAGGAGTCCAATGGTGAGCAAAACAGAGCTTCTCCTCTTAAGAAGATGAACAGTTTATGGGGTTATGTACTGTAGTAACAACATTTCAAAAAATACCTAATGAGCACACCCCTCATATAAAAGAGATGGATCAACCTCAAATAAACAGATATACTATATACGTAGAGCAGGTATAGGCAAACTTCTGCAAAGGATTAGACACTAAATATTTTTTATTTTGTGAGCCTTGCGGTATCTATGGCAACTACTCAACATACCATGTCTTGGCATGAAATTAACGGTAGACAATATGTAAATGAAATGATTGTGGCTGTATTACAATAATATATTAAAATTATATAAAAATTTAAATTTGGTCGGCACAGTAGCTCACGCCTGTAATCTCAGCACTTTGGGAGGCCGAGGTGGGTGGATCACCTGAGGTCAGGAGTTCAAGACCAGCCTCTCCAACATGGTGAAACTCAGTCTCTACTAAAGATACAAAAATTAGCCGGGCATAGCTGAGCATGTCCAGGCACGGTGGCTCATGCCTGTAATCCCAGCACTTTGAGAGGCCGAGGTGAGCGGATCACCTGGGGTCGGGAGTTCGAGACCAGCCTTATCAACATGGAGAAACCCCATCTCTACTGAAAGTACAAAACATTAGCCAGGATGGTGTATGCCTGTAGTACCAGCTACACAGGAGGCTGAGGTAGGAGAATTGCTTGAACCTGAGAAGCAGAGGTTGTAGTGAGTTCAGATCGCACCATTGCATTCCAGACTAGGCAACAAGAGCAAAACTCCATCTCAAAACAAAACAAACAAACAAACAAAAATTAGCCAGGCTTAGTGGCACATATCACCAAGACCAGCCTGGCCAACATGGTGAAACCACATCTCTACAGAAATACAAAAATTAGCTGGGCGTGGTGGCAGAGATTGCAGTGAGCCGAGATGGCACCACTGCAGTCTAGCCTGGGCAACAAGAGCGAAACTCTGTCTCAAAAAAAAAGTACTTTGAAATTCTTGTAGAGAACTGATTTACTGTGATAAAGGCATTTCTTGTTCTATTTCTATTATACTATCAAGTTCTTGCATAGCTTTAGGCCTAATCAAGATGCTTACACTTCTCTTTAAATTTCTTTCATTTAGTGGGTAACACTATGTCTCCTTTGCGGAATGAGGTGAGGGGAAAATGTGGGTAAGCTTAAAGGAAGGAAGGAGAGGAGGAGAGAGGAAAGAAGAGGCAGCAGTTGCAAGGGAGAAAGCTCTTGACTTGCTGACAGAACCTTTGGTTGCTACTTCTACTCGACAGAGGTGTAATTCTGGGTAAACCAATTGCCTCTCTGGGCCTTTTCCTTCATTTGCAAAGTTGTGAGGAGGGGGTTAGTGAGAGAGATTCATTAGATGATATTTAAGTGCACTTCAGCTTTTACTACTCTATGTAAAGGGTTTGCAAACTGTGGCCAGCAAGCTAAACCCTGCTGATATCTGCTTTTGTACACCTGTGAGGTTACAATGGCTTTACATTTTTATTTATATTTCATTTTATTTATTTATTTCAGACGGAATCTTGCTGTGCTGCCCAAGCTGGAGTACAGTGGTGCAATCACGGCTCACTGCAACCTCTACCTCCCGGGTTCAAGCAATTCTTCCACCTCAGCCTCCCAAGTAGCTGGGATTACAGATGCCCACCATCATGCCGAGCTGAATTTTTTGTATTTTTAGTAGAGATGAGGTTTCATCATGTTGGCTAGGCTGGTCTTGAACCCCTGACCTCAAGTGATCCACCTGCCTCAGCCTCCCAAAGGGCTGGGATTATAGGCATCAGCCACAGCGCCTGGCCCCTTTGTTCTATTTTTTAAACTGCAATGTTATTATATTACTTTTCTGAATTGATACATTCCCTATACGTGTGTGTGTGTGTGTGTGTGTGAGTGTGTGTGTATACAGTTTTATATATATGAATTACTGCTTTAAATATAGATGTTGAACCCTACTATCTTGAAAAAACAGCCTCTGTAGAAGAGTTGTTTTTCCAGAAGTAGAAGTGGTATAAAATATAGTTAATTTCACCTTCATGCCTGGCTTGTTCCATTTGCTGAATGGTTCAGATTTGCTCAGTAGCCATGGGCCAGGATTTTTGCATGTACTTTATTCAGTAACATCCATTGTGTACACAGAACTATCTTATCTGCAACCCATGAGTGGTACACTGATTTCAGCCATAGAGCTACTGAGTTACTCTGAATGCAATGCATTCATATACGTATTAATTCAATACACATATATTAGGTGCTGGTTACTATGTGCCAAATTCTGTGCTGAGGTAGAGACAAAAAAAATTTTGAAGCTATATTCATTCACTTCTTTGTGGGAGCTCTGGTGGCCTAATAGGCATTGGAAATAATAACCATAGCTAAACTTTTTAATACATGCACTGTACCTGCCCTGTGCTAAGTATTTCAGTGCATTGTTGCCTTTCATCCCCACACTATATTTTTTGTTTTGTTTTGTTTTGATCCAATTAGACTTGCTAAGAACCCTTGTCCCCACACTATATTATATACATATACTGATTGCTGGTTACTATGTCCCAAATACCATAGGCACTATATACAGATGTCAAATTTGCATCCCAGAGAGGTTGCAAAGCTAATGAGTGGAAAGGTCCAGCCTTGACCAAGTCTAACTCCAAAGGCATACCTTCAACATCTGCTAAGCCCTCTCACTAGCAAACGTTGAAATAAGAACTATATGCTTCATTCAAAATTTATTCAACAAGTATGTGTTGAGCCTATTGCCATCTTTTAGTCACTGTTCTTGGATAATAGAGAGTAAATCTGATTGTAAATAAGTTTTCCATCCTCACTTAAGGTGGATATTGAGGCGGATACTTAACAAAGAATAACAAAGAGTTCTCATACAGGGACAGAGAGAAAAAAAGATGCCAATTTATTTAAGAAAAAAAGATTATTAATAAGGGGCATTGCAAAGGGAGGATACCGCAAGAATAGACATCTAAACCATCCCTATTCAAACTAAGCTCCCTCTCTTGCCTTGTGGGCAACTAGGCCTCATCCAGGAAGAACTGTCAACATTGGGATTTTACACAAGTGTTGACAGAGGTAGAAAGGCCTTCAAGAATGGATCATGCCACCAAATTGATTTTTTTGTCCTATTCTCCACCCTGTAGCTAAGAGCTGACCCAGATGTACAAAAAGAGAGATTGAGAATCATTTTTTAGTTTTCTTAGTGAAAGTAACAATTCCAACACGTTTCCCTTACATGCAATGAAACTAAACTTCAGTGGAATTTCAAACCAAGAAGTTCATGCTCACAGGAGATTCTCTCTTGTCTGTACATTTGTAGATGATTATTGAATTAAATAACATACCAGTCAAAACATCAGTTTCTCCTGAGTCTGGGTCACCTGGGTCACCAGCCCATCTGGCTCAGAGAAAATTCACTTCAATAAAAGTCACCTGAGTCTTAGTTATGCAAAACCAAGTCGAGGTGGCAGATAAATGATGAGGATACTTGAAGAGTTTTTCTTCATTCTGGAAATGTAGATTTGTTTTCTTAGGAAACCTGGATTATCAGGGGTTTTTTAATATATTATTTGCTTCATACTGCACATATATAAGAATGGCTAATTTAAAAAAAACTGACAATACTCAATGCTGGTAAGAATGTAGAGAAATTGGATCACTCATACTTTGTTGGTGGTAATATAAAATGATATAGCCACTCTGAAGAAAAGTTTGGCAGTTTCTTTTTTTTTTTTATTCAGTCCCCTTAGAGACTGCCAAAAATTGCCAACGCCGACTGTATTTCAAGCCGTCATGGCGGGGTATCAGGAAAAGTTTTCAATTAGCAATAATCGCGCCAATGATAAACCTCATTGGCTAAAATACTGCCACTACACAAAGCTAGTTTGGCAGTTTCTTTTTTTTGAGATGGAGTGCAGTGGCACAATCTCAGCTCACTGCAACCTCCACCTCCTGGGTTCAAGCGATTCTTCCGCCTCAGCCTCCCAAGTAGCTGGGACCACAGGCGCATGCCAGCACGCCCAGCTAATTTTTGTATTTTTAGTAGAGATGGGGTTTCACCATGTTGGCCAGGATGGTCTCGATCTCTTGACCTCATGATGCGCCTGCCTCGGCCTCCCAAAGTGCTGGGATTACAGGCATGAGCCACTGCACCCGGCCTGGCAGTTTCTTAAAAACCTAAACCTGCATCTACCATATGACCTAGCAATTGCACTCCTTGGCATTTATCTCAGAGAAATGAAAACTTACGTTCACACACAAAAACCTGTACATAAATATGTAGAGCAGCTTTATTTGTAATAGCCAAAAACTAGAATCAGTCCAGACATCCCTTAACAGGTGAATGGTTAAAAAATGGATACATCCATATCATGGGATCCTAAGCAATAAAAAGGAATGAACTACTGATACATGCAACAACTTGGATGAATTATAATAAATTAAAAAGCCAGTCCCCAGGCCAGACACAGTGGCTCACACCTGTAATCCCAGCCCTTTGGGAAGCCAAAGTGAGAGAATTACTTGAGGCCAAGAGTTAGAGACCAGCCTGGCCAACATGGTGAAAACCCATGTTTACCAAAAAGTACAAAAAAAAAAAAAAAAAAAAAAGCCAGTCCCCAAAGGTTACATACTTTGTGTTTCAATATAGATAACATTTTGAGGCTGGGTGCGGTGGCTCACACCCATAATCCCAGCATTTTAGGAAGCCACGGTGGGCAGATCACCTGAGGTCAGGAGTTCAAGACCAGCCTGGCGAACATTGCAAAACCCCGTCTTTACTAAAAATACAAAAATTGGCAAGGTGTGGTGGCTCATGACTATAATCTCAGCTACTTGAGAGGCTAAGGCAGGAGAATTTCTTGAACCCGGGAGGTGGAGGTTACAGTGAGCCAAGATGAAGCCACTGCATTCCAGCCTGGGTGACAGAGTGGGACTCCATCTCAAAAAAACAGAAAAGAAAAAAAAAGCATTGTAGGCCGGGCACAGTGGCTCATGTCTGTAATCCCAATACTTTGAGAGGCCCAGGAGGGCAGATTGCTTGAGGCCAGGAGTTCAAGACCAGCCTGGCCAACATGACAAAACCCTGTCTCTACTAAAATTACAGAAGGCTGGACGTGGTGGCTCACGCCTGTAATCCAAGCACTTTGGAGACCAAGGCGGGTGGATCACCTGAGGTCGGGAGTTCAAGACCAGCCTGACCAACATG
>CAUYLG010030919.1:0-27628 GCA_963573385.1 Cacajao melanocephalus
CTCTTAAGATATTTATGGGAGGATTCTTTGCGCTAGCACAGAAGCGAGAAAAGACTGACAGGGTGTAGAGCCGCTGTGACTGGCCACACCAGAGGGGTTCTTCTCCCTCGGTTACTTCCAGGATCTCAGGCCTGAGGCCTACTTTCCACAGGAACTGGATGCAAGGTACTACCGCTCCTTTATTAGGAGAGGCTCTTGCTCCAAGCCTGCCATACAGTGTATGCCCTTTCAGGCAGGGACGCCACCACCTGGATCTTTGGTTCTCATCCTAGTCTGGCTGTTTTCCGATGTACTGCTTCTGTTCTGTGACTGCTCTAGGCATTCCTCCTACTACAAACTACTATATGGTTATATGGAAGGATTTTATAAATCAGCACTAAATGTGTCAGTACAGCTCCAACTATAATACCTATATGATTTTATGGAAAGATTATATAGAAATAAGTATGCTAGATATATGTAAGCAGTAAGTTACTCGTCAAGAACAAATTCTGTAAACTAATATATGATTATATATGAAGGATTATATAAAGAAAACAGCCGAGCAATAACACTATAAACTAAGATATTCTTCAGGCACTAGTTGTGCCTGGGGTCTGGACAGTTCTCCTTCCTTGGTGCCCATGGTGGGTGTTACCCACAATGACCATTCTTGCATGAGTAAGGTGGTATCTCGTTGTGGTTTTAATTTGCATTTCCTTATAAGTAATGTTGAACTTTTTTTTCATATGTTTGTTGGCCGTTGTGTATCTTTTGAGAAATGTGTATTCATGTCCGTGCCCACTTTTTGATGAGATTTTTTTCTTATTTGAGTTCTTTGTAGATTCTGGATACTAAGTTCTTTGTCAGATGTGTAGTTTGCAAATATGTTTTGCGTTCTGTGGGTTGTCTGTTTGCTGAGTATTTCTTCTGTGCAGAAGATTTTAAGTTTAATTAGGTCCCATTTATTTTGCTTTTGTTGCATTTGCTTTTGGGGTTGTAGTCATAAATTCTTTTTGATGTGCTGTTGGATTCAGTTAGCTAGTATTTTGTTGAGGATTATTGCATCTATGTTCATCAGGGACATTGGTTTGTAGTTTTATGTCCTTTCCTTGTTTAGGTGTCAGGATGATACTGGCTTCATAGGATGGTTTAGGGTGGATTCCTTCTTTCTCAATCTTTTGGAATAGTTTCAGTAGAATCGGTACCAATCCTTCTTGAGTATCTGGTAGAATTCAGCGTTGAATCCATCAAATCCTGGGCTTTTTTGTTGGCGATTTTAAAATTACTGATTCAGTCTCACTTTTTCAGAGTTTCTATTTCTTCCTGATTTAATCTAGGAGGGTTGTATATTTCCAGGAACTTCCTCTAGGTTTTCTAGTTTGTGTGCATAAAGGTGCTTGTAGTAGTCTCAAGTGATCTTTTGTATTTGTGGTATAACAGTTAAATATCTCAAGTTTCATTTCTAATTGTGCTTATTTGTATCATCTTCTTGGTTAATTTAGTTAATAGTCTATCAATTTTGTCTACCTTTTCAGATAGCCTTTTGTTTCATTGATATTTTGTATTTTGTGTTTGAATTTGTTCAAACAAAATTCAACCAAAACCAGCCTTTTGTTTCACTGGTATTTTGTTTTTGTTTGAATTTCATTTAGTTCTTCTCTAATCTTTGTTATTTCTTTTCTGCTGCTAGCTTTAGGTTTAGATTGTTCTTGTTTCTCTAGTTCCTTGACGTGTGACATTAGGTTGTCAATTTGTGCTGTTTCAGACTTTTTGATGTAGGAATTTAGCACTATAAACTTTCCTCTTAGCATTGCTTTTACTGTATCCTCGGTTTTGATAACTTGTGTCATTATTATCATTCAGTTCAAAGGATTTTAAAATTCTCATCTTGATTTTAGTGTTAACTCGGAGATCATTCAGGAGCAGATTATTTAATTTCCATGTATTTGCATAGTTCTGAGGGCTCCTGTTTAGAATTGATTTCTAGATTTATTCCACTATTGTCTAAGGAGATACTTGACATTATTTTGACCTTAAACATTTATTGAGACATGTTTTATGGTCTATCTTGGAGAATATTCCACATGCTGATGAGAAGAATGTATATTCTGTAGTTCTTTGGTAGAATGTTCTGTAAATATTTAAGTCTATTTATTCTAGTGTATCATTTAAGTCCTTCATCTCCTTCCATCATTAAGTCCATCATTTCTGTCTCTGTGATGTGTCTAGTGCTATCAGTAGTGCATTGAAGTCTCCCACTATTATTGTGTTGCTGTCGATCTCATTTTTTTAGGTCTAGTAGTAATTGTCTTATGAATCTGGGAGCTCCAGTGTTAGGTGCATATAAATTTAGGATTATATCTTCTTCTTGGAGTGATCCTTTTATTATATAATGATTTTCTTTATCTTTTTTTTGTGCGTTGTTGCTTTGAAGTCTGTTTTTTCTGATATAAGAATAGCTACTTCTGCTCACTTTTGGTTTTTATTTGTGTGGAATATCTTTTTCCACCCCTTTCCCTTGAGTTTATATGAGACCTTCTGTGTGTGGCGAGTCTCTGGAAGACAGCAAATATTTGGTTTGTGATTTTTAAAAATCCATTCTGTATCTTTTAAGTGGAGCATTTAGGCCATTTACATTCAACATTAATGTTGAGATATGAGATACTGTTCTCTTCATCAAGTTAATTGTTACCTAGTTTTGTTTTTGTGCTCCCAGGTTGCACACTCAAATACAAAATGTTAAGAGGTAGGGTCCAGGCAGATTGTTTTGTACCACAGGATTCACATGTTTTAAAATGTTAATCATTCTTGGTGGTCAAAGGTCATACAAGAAAGAGTTAAGATAACTTAGAATTCTATCCTGAGTGAATCAGGGTGGTAGTGTTGACTGCTACCTTAAAGGGAATTCAAGGATCTGTATAATAAAAAATGTTGCCATCTTCCCTACTTCCCCCAGATCAGATCCACTTGCACAGATAACTTAAGCAGAGACATATTTCAAATATTTAATATACCACACTTACAAATTAGAAGTACAGAAACTTGCTCTGTGCATAGAAGTGTAAGTGAAATTATATTCTCCACTGTGGGGGAGGGGGGGTCTGTTCTTAGAGAGTTTCTGGGTGAGCATATAGAGCAATACAAATGTGCTGTGACAATAGAAAAAGAACATTTTCTGTTCCTGCTTTCTTACACTGAAATGACACATTAAAACCATAATAAATGGCAGAAAGAGTGGGTCAGATTTTATCAGAAAAAAACCTAATCACAGACTTTTCACAAGTTAACAATTCTCAGAGGTTTCCATCAACATTGTTGGGCATTATCCCACATTTGGGATTGCGTTGTGCATCACTTTTATGCAAACTTCTAGATAGATTTAATTGCATATGCTTTAGAAAGCAATCTGCTTAATGCCATGTGATATAACTGCTCATTTACCATTCCAGTATATTTTCAGAGGATGCTCCAGATACTGGAGTATCTGGAAAACAAGGGCAAGGGCAAACTTGTTCTGAAAAAAAGGAAAAAAGCTCATTTTAATACCATTGACATTGGAAAGGACAAACTATTGTTTATTAACATGAGAGCTGCAGGCACACAGGTATTAAGACACTTTAAAAATGTGCATCATCATAGACAGGGCTAAACAGGGCTACTCTGGGGTTGCACCTGTTCACTGCTACTTTGGTCCCTGAAAAGTTTTGTAGCAAATCAACTGGCCCTGTGTTTGCAGCAATGGTATGATCTGAACTCAGCTCTCGCAGTCCTTTGGGTCCAGCTGTCAGACCACCTCAGAGGCCTACTCTCCTTTCACGTCCTGGCACATCTGACCCTGTTATTTGATTCAAGGCACATCTACCATGTTCTAATGCTTAAACTATTGTTGTCAGCTACTAAGTAATGTAAACTAAATGCCATCACAGAGCCTAGCTACAAATTTTTAAGAAATGAAATGGGAAAATGGAAACAAACTATAAAAGCCAAAGTAAAACCCAGACGCTGCATGGTACACTAGTACTTCTCCAAGGATACTGAATTGAACAAAATTTCGTAACTTTGGGTATACTGGAAACTCCTTTACAAATTAACCTCTACATAAAGAGTATCAAGGCCTCTGCAGGTGTTTGGATGTAGCCAGAGGGATGCTGTCTGCCAGGGTGAAAGGTCTGTGGCTTGGATAAGCAGCAAATTCAAGCCAGGTCTGGTAGGCAGAGAGCTGGCCCCATGTCTACAGATCAGAACAGCAGCATCATTGGGTGTGGGATTATGTAAGAAGTGCCTAGATCAACCTTCTAGAAAAGCTATTAAAGCTTTCCAGTTGCCTTCTGAAATATAACTGTGTAGCTAAAATATTAAAGAAAACATTTTTAAATTGCCTTTTTGTTATGTTTTGTTTTTGAGACAGAGTCTCACACTCTCGATCGGGCTAGAGTGCAGTGGTGCGATCTCGGCTCACTGCAACCTCCGCCTCCCGGGTTCAAGCAGTTCTCCTGCCTCAGCCTCCCGAGTAGCTGAGACTACAGGCGTGTGCCACTACGCCCAGCTAATTTTTGTATCTTTAGTCAGGACGTGGGTTCACCATGTTGGCCAGGATGGTCTGGATCTCTTGACCTCGTGATCCACCTGCCTTGCCCTCCCAAAGTGCTGGGATTACAGGCGTGAGCCACAGTGCCTGGCCTTTAAATTGTCTTCTAAAGAACCTCTAAATTTAATTAATTTGGACTGTAGAAGTTAATAAAATTTTACATTTTAAAATCAATAATATTATTTTTCAAATCCTCCATAGTAGAATTGTTCTAGTTACTTTTTCTTTTTTAGGGACTCACACTGCTCATTTGGCAGATCTGCCATCTAGCCAATCTGCTGGATAGGCAGCCACAGATTTCAACCCGATTCCCCGCTATCCAAAAGTATCAATCTTGGATAGTCTTGGATACCAAACGGTGGATACCAAGGATAAGAATCCCTGCTATTACCTACCATTTGTTTGTCTAATATTGTTTTAGAGATGTATATGAACTAAATTTGCCATCTACTATCTTAGAAAAGTCTATAAGAAATGTAGCAGTTCTAGAGAGTTGTAAGCCTGAAAGCATCTCTGTGGAGAGTGAATGAGGGCTACATTCTCCCCAACGAATGCTTAAACATATAGATACATGCTACCATTCCAATTAAAGGCAAGAAAAGTAACAAGTATCTTGGACGCATTTATTGGAGGATGAAGATGGGAGACACCAGAGCTTCGTAATTATTCTCAGCTTAGACATTGTCAGAGGACTGCCAGGTAAGAGTTCCACCCAGGAATGTTCTATACTTTATGTACAAAACTTTTTGTGATTATTAGAAAGTAATCATTTGGTGGCGTTACTCCAGACCCTGCATGGTACATTAAGCAATTAAGAAATAAGAGAGCAGCAATCAGAATTTTCAGGCTGAAAACGCATATCAGTGATTCTCTTTCAGTGGAGTTTCTCTGAGGATTACTATACTGAACTCTATGCTTCCTTTTTCTCTTCATACAGAGAGAAAACTTGTTCTAGGTTCTGGCAGTGACATGTCCTGGTTCCATTTTCAATGATACAAATGACATTATGACTATCTAAACAACAACAAAATAACTTTTTTTTTTTTAGTGGAAAGTCTCCTCACAGTTTTATCTATGGGATGCGGTGGCTGTGCCTGTCATCCCACTATTACTTCCCTGCTACGCAGCATTGTAGACAGACCCCAAAGAACCAAATTAATTTATGAAGTGTGACTAACAGATGCTGTGCTTGAATCTCCCTCATTCTGAGAAGCTGAGCAAGGTGAGGAGATCACTATCTCCCAAATCATTAAATGTTATTTGGATGGAATAAATTATATGCTATTTGGGAGCTAGGCTTTGCAAATTCTCATAACTGCACAATTGACATAACTGTACAGGTCCATTTATCCACCTGCTGGACACTGAGCCTGCTTCCTGCTTCTGCTCCATGGATTCCTAGGTTAAACACACAACATTGTGTGCTCAAGAGACCCTCTGTAGAGAAGAAAAAAATAAAACAAAGGTAGGCAAATTAAGCTTCACCTGGAATTGGCTGCCAGGTGTTTCATGCTTTCCAGGTTTGCTTCAATTTTCATGAGATACACATGAGCTCTTCTGGGTCTCATGTATGGGCATGTCTATTTTTATGTGTATGGGGGGCGTCATCTTTTTCATGGATGATATAAAAGAACCATGGGATAGGAACCAGAGGTACAGCACACACTCTTGCTACTGCCCAGCTGCATAACCTGGAGCAGATCTTCCAAGTTGAAGCTTCACAGCTATGCAGTTCACCTGATTTTGGCAGCTAGCTTCAGTAAGAAAAATAATACTCAGACAATTAAAGCCTCTTGGAAATGAAGCTTCAGTTTCTTATTTATATGTCAGTTTTAAAGAATTTGTTTTAGTTTTTTTTTTTTTTTTTTTTTTTTTTTTTTTTGAAAGTAAAACGCTGTTGTACAGGCTTGAGTGTAGTGGTGAGATCTCGGCTCACTGCAACCTCCTGGCTCAAGCAATTCTCCTGCCTCAGCCTCCCAAGTAGCTAAGATTACAGCCACATGCCACCATGCTCAGCTAATTTTTTGTATTTTTAGTAGAGATGGGGTTTCACTGTGTTGGCCAGGCTGCTCTCAAACTCCTGACCTCATGATCCACCCAACTTGGCTTCCCAAAGTGCCTGGATTACAGGTGTGAGCCACTGTGCCCAGCCCATTGTTATTTTTATAAAGTACCAACATACTAAGATAAAAATATTTATTGTCTGTGGTGATATCATCTGCCCACTAAATTATCATCTCACTTTGTAGAAGCTTTTTGTATATTTTAGATATTTTATTCACTACCTACATTACAAATAATTTTTTCAAGTCTAGCATTGTTCTTACGATTTTGTTTATACTATGTTTCTGTTTATAGTGTGATTTATAGTTTAGTCGCCAAACCAAATTTATTTACCTGTGAAGACCATACATTTTATTATCATAATCTATATATGCCTACATATAGACTTCTTGATCTTTATCCTGCATGTTTTTGTTTAAAATTCCTGGGTCTGTGGTTTGGTTTCAGACATCAATTTTGGGAATTTTTCAATCATTATTGCTTCAAATGTTTCTTTGATCCTTTCTGTCATTCTTCTCCTTCCGGTTTTCTCATTCAGTGTATGTTATAACTTTTGTAGTTGTCTCATGATTCTTGGATATTCTGGGGTCTTTTTTAATTTTTTTTTTTTTTTGAGACAGACTTATGCTCTGTCCCCCAGGATGGAGTGTGGTGGCACAGTCTTAGCTCACTGCAACCTCCCTGTCCCATGTTCAAGCAATTTTCCTGCCTCAGTCTCCAAAGTAGCCAGGATTACAGGCATGCACCACCATGCCCAGCTAATTTTTTGCACTTTTAGTAGAGATGGGTTTTTGCCATGTTGGCCAGGCTGGTCTCAAACTCCTGACCTCTAATGACCCTCCCACTTTGGCCTCCCAAAGTCCAGGGATTACAAGTGTGAGCCATCATGCCTGGACCATCATTGGTTTTTATTTTAGGAAGTTTCTATTCACATAAATTGAGGCTCACTAATTCTTTCCTTTGTCATGTCCACTCTAGTAACGAGTATCAAAGGTATTCTTCAGCTTTTTAAGAAAAATTTGTATTTTTAAATATTGTGGGTACATAGTATACATTTATGGGGTACATGAGATGTTTTGATACAGGTATGCATGCATAATCACATGATAGAAATGGGGTACCCATCCCCTCAAGCATTTATCCTTTGTGTTATAAGCAATCCAATAATACTATTTTTATATTTTTGAGACAGAGTCTCACTCTGTTGCCCAGGCTGGAGTGCAGTGATGTGATCTTGGCTTACTGTAACCTCCACCTCCCAGGCTCAAGCGATTCTCCTGCCTCTGCCTGTAGTTTGGATTACAGGTGCCTGCCTCAGGCCTGGCTAATTTTTCTATTTTTGTAGAGACAGGGTTTCACCACATTGGCCAAGCTGGTCTTGAATTCCTGACCTCAAGTGATCTGCCTGCCTTGACCTCCCAAAGTACTGAGATTACAGGTATGAGCCACCATGCCTGGCCTCTTTAGTTATTTTTAAATGTACAATTAAATTATTACTGACAGTAGTCATCGTGTTGTGCTATTAAATAGTGGGTCTTATTCACTTTCTATTAACAACTTTTTTGTACCAATTAACCAACCCCACCTTCTCATGCCCCCATTACCCTTCTCAGCCTCTGGTAACCATCCTTCTACTGTCTCCATGAGTTCAATTGTTTTAATTTTTAGATCCCACAAATAAGTGAGAACACGTGATGTTCATCTTTCTGTACCTAGCTTATTTCACTGACATAGTGACCTCCAGTTTCATCCATGCTGTTGCAAATGACAAAATGTCATTCTTATTTATGGCTAAATAGTACTCCATATATAGAGTACTACAGTTTCCCTTATCCATTCATCTCTTGATGGACACTGAGGTTGCTTCAAAATTTTGGCTACTTTGAACAGTGCTGCAACAAACATGGAAGTGCAGATATCTCTTCAGTATACTGATTTCCTTTCTTTTGGGTGTATACTCAGCAGTGGGATTGCTGGATCATTTTGGTAGCTCTATTTTTAGTTTTTTGAGGAAGCTCCAACCTCTTCTCCATAGTGGTTGGGCTAATTTACATTTCCACCAACAATCCACGAGGGTTCCCTTTACTTCACATCCTTGCCAGCATTCGTTATTGCCTGTCTTGCATGTAAGCCACTTTACCTGGTGAGATGATATATCGGTGTAGTTTTGATTTGCATTTCTCTGATAATCGCTGATGTCAAGCATCTGTTTGTATGCCAGTTTGCGCTTGTATGTCTTCTTTTAAGAAGTGCCTATTGAAATCCTTTACCCATTTTAAAATCAGATTGATTTATTACACACAGAGTTGAGTTTCTTAAATATTCTGGTTATTAATTCCTTGTCAAATGGGTAATTTACAAGTATTTTATCTGATTCTATGGGTTGTCCCTTTGTTGATTTCCTTTGCTGTACAGAAGCTTTTTTTTTTTTAACCTGATGTGATCTAATTTGTCCATTTTTACTTTGGTTGCCTGTGCTTGTAGGGTATTACTCAAGAAATTTTTGCCCAGACCAATGTCCTGGAGAGAGATTGTAATTTTTTTTTGCAGTAGTTTTCTAGTTTGAGGTCTTAAAGCCTTTAATGCATTTTGATTAGATTTTTGTGAGAGATAGTGGTGTAGTTTCATTCTTCTGCATATGGATATCCAGTTTTCCCAGCACTGTTTATAGAAGAGACTCTGTTCCCCCAATGTTTGTCTTTGGCATCTTTGTCAAAAATAAATTTACTGTAGGTGTATGAATTGTTAGTTCTCTAATCTGTTCTAATGGTCTGTGTGTCTGTTTCTGTGTCAGTAACTTCGTATTTTGTTTGCCATAGCATTGTAGTAGAACTTGAAGTCGGATAATGTGATTCCTGAAGTTTTGTTCTTTTCTCTCAGGAGGGCTTTGGCTATTCTGAGTCTTTTGTGGTTCCAAATAAATTTTAGGATTTTTTTTCCTATTACTGTGAAGAATGTAATTGGTATTGCAATGAAAATTGCATTGAAACTGTGGATTGCTTTGGGTAGTATGGACTGTTAATCCTATTGATTCTTCCATCTGTAAATGTGGAATATCATTCCATATTTTTGTGGGCCCTCTTCAATTTCTGTCATTAATATTTTATAGTTGTTATTATAGAGTTTTTACTTTCTTTAATTTCTAGGTATTGTATTTGTGGCCGTTGTAAATGGGATTATGTTTTAATTTCTTTTTCAGATTATTCACTGTTGGCATATAGAAATGCTACTGACTTTTGTATGTAGATTTTGTATCCTGCAAATTTACTGAATTTGTTTATGAATTCGAATACTTTTTTATGGAGTTGTTTAGGTTTTTCCAAATACAAGATCATATCATCTGCAAAGATAATTTGACTTTTTCCTTTTTTGATGCCTTTTATTTCTTTCTCTTGTCTGATTGCTCTAGCTAGGAATTTCAGTACTATATGTTGAATAACAGTGTGGACAGTGGGCATCCTTGTTGTGTTCCAGACCTTAGAGGAAGATCTTTTGATTTTTTTCCCATTCGTGATGATATATATTACCCATTCATTATAATGTCATAGATGGCTTTTATTATGTTGAGGTATGTTCCCTCTATATCCAGTTTTTTAAGGGTTTTTATCAGGAAGGGATGTTGAATTTTATCAAGTGCTCTTTCAGCATCAGTTGAAATGATCATATGGTTTTTGTCCTTTATTCTGTTGATATGATAGATCACATTGATTGATTTGCATATGTTGAACCATCTTTTCATCCCTGGGATAAATCCCACTTGGTTATTATAAATGATATTTTATTTATTTTTATTATACTCTAAGTTCTGGGGTATATGTGCAGAACATGAAGGTTTGTTACAAAGGTATTCATGTGCTATGGTGATTTGCTGCATCCATCACCCTGTCATCTATATTAGGTATTTCTCCCAATGCTACCCCTCCCCTATTCCCCCAACCTCTGCTGCCCTCCCCTAGACCCCCATCCCCTGAAGGCCCTGGTGTGTGATGTTACCCTCCTTGTGTCCATGTGTTCCCATTGTCTAACACTTATGAGTGAGAACATGCAGTATTTGGTTTTCTGTTCTTGTGTCGGGTAACCAGCTTTATCCATGTTCCTGGAAAGGACATGAACTCATCCTTTTTTATGGCTGCATAGTATTCCATGGTGTATATGTGCCATATTTTCTTTATCCAGTCTATCATGATGGGCATTTGGATTGGTTCCAAGTCTTTGCTATTGTGAACACTGCCACAATAAACACATGTGTGCACGTGTCTTTATAATAGAATGATTTATAATCCTTTAGGTACATACCCAGTAATGGGATTGCTGGGTCAAATGGTATTTCTAGTTCTAGATCCTTCAGGAATCACCACACTGTCTTCGATAATAGTTGAACTAATTTACATTCCCACCAACGGTGTAAAAGCATTCCTATTTCTCCATGTCCTCTCTAGCATCTGTTGTCTCCTGACTTTTTAATGATCACCATTCTAACTGGCTTGAGATGGTATCTCATTGGTTTTAATTTGCATTTCTCTAATAACCAGTGATGATAAGCTTTTTAAAAAATTATACTTTAAGTTCTGGAGTACATGTACAGAATGTGTAGGTTTGTTACATAGGTATACATGTGACGTGGTGGTTAGCTGCATCCATCCCCCTGTCATCTACATTAGGCATTTTTCTTAATGCTATCCCTCCCCTAGCCCCCCACCTCTGACAGGCCCTGGTATGTGATTTTTTCCCTTCCCTGTGTCCATGTGTTCTCATTGCTCAACACCTACTTATGAGTGAGAACATACGGTGTTTGGTTTTTTGTTCTTGTGTCAGTTTGCTAAGAATGATGGTTTCCAGCTTCATCCATGTCCCTGCAAAGGACATGAACTCATCCTTTTTTATGGCTGCGTAGTATTACATGATGTATGTGTGCCACATTTTCTTTATCCAGTCTATCCTTGATGGGCATTTGGGTTAGTTCCAAGTCTTTGCTATTGTGAACAGTGCCGCAGTAAACATACGTGTGCATGTGTCTTTATAATAGAATGGTTTATAATCCTTTGGGTGTATATCCAGTAATAGGATTGCTGACTCAAATGATATTTCTAGTTCTAGATCCTTGAGGAATCGCCACAGTCTTTCACAGTGGTTGAACTAATTTACACTCCCACTAACAGTGTAAAAGCATTCCTATTTCTCCACATCCTCTCTAGCATCTATTGTCTCCTGATTATTTTAATGATTGCCATTCTAACTGGCTTGAGATGGTATCTCAATGCGGTTTAATTTGCATTTCTCTAATGACCAGTGATGATGAGCTTTTATTCATGTTTGTTGGCTGCATAAATCTTCACTTTTGAGAAATGTCTGTTCATATCCTTTGCCCACTTTTTTATGGTGGTGTTTTTTTCTTGCAAATTTGTTTAAGTTCTTTGTAGATTCTAGCTAGTCTCCCTTTGTCAGATGGATAGATTGCAAGAATTTTCTCCCATTCTGTAGTCTGCCTGTTCACTCTGATGATAGATTATTTTGCTGTGTAGAAGCTCTTTAGTTTAATTAGATCCCATTTGTCAATTTTGGCTTTTGTTGCCATTGCTTTTGGTGTTTTAGTCATGAAGTCCTTGCGCATGCCTATGTCCTGAATGGTATTGCCGAAGTTTTCTTCTAGGGGTGTTATGGTTTTGGGTCTTACATTTAAGTGTTTAATCCATCTTGAGTTAATTTTTATATGAAGTATAAGGAAGGGATCCAGTTTTAGCTTTCTGCATATGGCTAGCCAGTTTTCCCAACACCATTTATTAAATAGGGAATCCTTTCCTTATTACTTGTTTTTGTCAGGTTTGTCAAAGAACAGATGGTTGTAGATGTGTGGTGTTATTTCTGAGCCCTCTGTTCTGTTCGATTGGTCTATGTATCTGTTTTGGTACCAGTACCATGCTGTCTTTGTTACTGTAGCCTTGTAATGCAGTTTGAAGTCAGGTAGCGTGATGCCTCCAGCTTTGTTCCTTTTGCTTAAGATTGTCTTGGCTATGCAGGCTCTTTTTTGGCTCCATGTGAAATTTAAAGTAGTTTTTTCCAATTCTGTGAAGAAAGTCAATGGTAGCTTGATGGGGATAGCATTGAATCTAGAAATTACTTTGGCAGTAAGGCTATTTCCACGATACTAATTCTTCCTATTCGTGAGCATGGAACGTTTTTTTATTTGTTTGTGTCCTCTCTTATTTCCTTGAATGGTGGTTTGTATTTCTCCTTGAAGAAGTCCTTTCCATCCCTTATAAGTTCACTTACAGGAGTTCACTCATGATTTTGCCATGTTTGTCTGTTATTGGTGTATAGGAATGCTTGTAATTTTTGCACAATCATTTTGTATCCTGAGACTTTGCTGAAGTTGCTTATCAGCTTAAGATTTTGGGTTGAGATGATAGGGTTTTGTAAATATACAATCACGTTATCTGCAAATGGAGACAATTTGACTGCCTCCTTTCCTAATTGAATACCCTTTATTTCTTTATGTTGCCTGATTGGCCTACCCAGAACTTCCAATACTATGTTGAATAGGAGTGGTGAGAGAGGGCACTCTTGTGCCAATTTTCAAAGAGCATGCTTCCAGTTTTTGTCCATTCAGTATGATATTGGCTGTGAATTTGTCATAAATAGCTCTTATTATTTTGAGATACGTGCCATTGATACCTAATTTATGGAGAGTTTTTAACATGAAGGGCTGTTGAATTTTGTCAAAGGCCTTTTCTGCATTTATTGAGATAATCATGTGGTTTTTGTCATCGGTTCTGTTTATGTAGTGGATTACGTTTATTGATTTGCATACGTTGAATCAGCCTTCCATCCCAGGGATGAAGCTGACTTGATCATGGTGGATAAGCTTTTTGATGTGCTGCTGGATTCAGTTTGCCAGTATTTTACTGAGGATTTTCGCGTCACTGTTTATCAGGGATATTGGCCTGAAAGTTTCTTTTTGTGTTGTGTCTCTGCCAGGTTTTGCTATCAGGATGATGCTGGCCTCATAAAATGAATTAGGGAGGATTCCCTCTTTTTCTATTATTTGGAATAGTTTCAGGAGGAGTGGTACCAGCTCCTCTTTGTACATCTGGTAGATTTTGGCTGTGAATCTGTCTGGTCCTGGACTATTTTTGGTTGGTAGGCTCTTAATTGCTGCCTGAATTTCAGAACTTGTTATTGGTCTATTCAGGGATTCAGTTTATTCCTGGATCAGTCTTGGGAGGGTGTATGTGTCTAGGAATTTATTTCCTCTAATTTTTCTAGTTTATTTGCATAGAGGTGTTTATAATATTCTCTGGTGGTAGTATTTCTGTGAGATAGGTGGTGATATCTCCTTTATCATTTTATATTGCATTTATTTGATTCTTCTCTCTTTTCTTCTTTATTACTCTGGTTAGCAGTCTACCTATTTTGTTGATCTTTTCAAAAAACCAGCTCCTGGATTCACTGATTTTTTTTTTTCTTTTTTTTCTTTTTTTTTTTTTTTCTTTTTTTGAAGGGTTTTTCATGTCTCTGTCTCCTTCAGTTCTGCTCTGGTCTTAGTTACTCCTTGTCTTCTGCTAGCTTTTGAATTTGTTTGCTCTTGCTTCTCTAGTTCTTTTAATTGTGATGTTAGGGTGTTGATTTTAGGTCTTTTCTCTTTTCTCTTGTGGGCATTTAGTGCTATAAATTTTCCTCTACACACTGCTTTAAATGTGTCCCAGTGATTCTGGTACATTGTGTCTTTGTTCTCATTGGTTTCAAAGAACATCTTTATGTCTGCCTTAATTTTTTTATTTACCCAGTAGTCATTCAGGAGCAGGTTGTTCAGTTTCCACATAGTTGTGTGGTTTTGAGTGAGTTTCTTAATCCTGAGTTCTAATTTGATTGCACTATGGTCTGAGACTGTTTGTTATGATTTCCTTTATTTTGCCTTTGCTTAGGAATGTTTTACTTCCAATTATGTGGTCAGTTTTAGAATAAGTGTGATGTGGTGCTGAGAAGAATGTATATTCTGTTGATTTGGGGTGGAGAGTTCTGTAGATGTCTATTAGGTCCACTTGGTCAAGAGCTGAGTTCCAGTCTTGAATACTCTTAATTTTCTGTCTCCTTGATCTGTCCAATATTGACAGTGGGGTGTTAAAGTCTCCCAGAATACTGGGAGTGTGGGAGTCTAAGTCTCTTTGTAGGTCTCTAAGAACTTGCCTTATGAATCTGGGTGCTCCTGTATTTGGTGCATATATATTTAGGATAGTTAGCTCTTCTTGTTGCATTGATCCCTTTACCATTATGTAATGCCCTTCTTTGTCTCTTTTGATCTTTGTTGGTTTAAAGTCTGTTTTATTAGAGACTAGGATTGCAACCCCTCCTCTTTTTTTGCTTTCCATTTGTTTAGTAAATATTCTTTCATCTTTTTATTTTGAACCTATCTGTGTCATTGCACATGAGATGGGTCTCCTGAATACAGGACATCAATGGGTCTTGACTTTTTATCCAATTTGCCAGTCTGTGTCTTTTAATTGGGGCATTTAGCCTATTACTTTTAAGGTTAATCTTGTTATATGTGAATTTGATTCTGTCACTATGATGCTAGCTGGTTATTTTGCCTGTCAGTTGATACAGTTTCTTCATAATGTTGATGGTCTTTACAATTTGGTATGTTTTTGCAGTGGCTGGTATCGGTTGTTCCTTTCCATGTTTAGTGCTTCCTTCAGGAGCTCTTGTAAGGCTGGCCTGGTGGTAATAAAGTCTCTTAGCATTTGCTTGTCTGTAAAGGATTTTATTTCTCCTTCATTTATGAAGCTTAGTTTGTCTGGATATGAAATTCTGTGTTGAAAATTCTTTTATTTAAAAATGTCGAATATTGCCCTTCACTCTCTTCTGTCTTGCAGGCTTCGCTGAGGATCCACTGTTAGTCTGATAGGCTTCCTTTTGTAGGTAACCTGACCTTGCTCTCTGGCTGCCCTTAACATTTTTTCTTTCATGAATCTGATGATTATGTGTCTTGGGGTTTGCCGCCTTGAGGAATATCTTTGTGATATTCTCTGTGTTTCCTGAATTTGAATGTTGGCCTGCCTTGCTAGGCTGGGGAATTTCTCCTGGATAATATCCTGAAGAGTGTTTTCTAACGTGGTTCTATTCTCCCTGTCACTTTCAGGTATACCAGTCAAACGTAGATTTGGTCTTTTCACATAGTCCCATATTTCTTGGAGGCTTTGTTCATTTCTTTTCACTCTTTGTCCTCTAATCTTGTCTTCCGACTTTATTTCATTGAGTTGATCTTCAATCTCTAAGATCCTTTATTCTACTTGATCAGTTCAGCTGTTGATACTTGTGTGTGTGCTTCACGAAGTTCACATGTTGTGTTTTTCAGCTCCTCGGGTCATTTACGTTCTCTAAACTGGTTATTCTAGTTAGCAATTTGTCTAACCTTTTTTCAAGGTTCTTAGCTTCCTTGTATTGGGTTAGAACATGCTCCTTTAGCACAGAGGAGTTTGTTATTACCCACCTTCTGAAGTCTACTTCTGTTAATTCATCCGTTCATTCTCCCTCCAGTTTTGTTCCCTTGCGGGCGATGAGTTGTGATCTTTTGGAGGATAAGAGGCATTCTGGGTTTTGGAATTTCCAGCCTTTTTGTGCTGGTTTCTCCTCATCTTTGTGGATTTATCCACCTTTGGTCTTTGTTGTTGGGGACCTTTGGATGGGGTCTCTGAGTGGATGTCCTTTTTGTTGATGTTGATATTATTCCTTTGTTAGTTTTCCCTCTGACAGTCAGGCCCCTCTGCTGCAGGTCTTGGGGTTTGCTGGAGGTTGATTCCAGACCCTGTTTGCCTGGGTATCACCAGTGCAGGCTGCAGAATAGCAAAGATTGCTGCCTGCTTCTTCCTCTGGAAGCTTTGTTCCAGAGGGATACCCACCAGATGCCAGCCAGAGCTCTCCTGTATAAGGTGTCTGTTGGCCCCTACTGGGAGGTGTCTCCCAGTCAGGATACATGGGGGTCAGGGACCCACTTGAGGAGGCAGCCTGTCCCTTATCAGAGCTTGAATGCTATGCTGGGAGACCTGCTGCTTTCTTCAGAGCTGTCAGGCAAGGATGTTTAAGTCCGCTGAAGCTGTGCCCACAGCCACCCCTTCCCCTAGGTGTTCTGTCCCCGGAAGATGGGGGTTTTATCTATAAGTCTCTGACTGGGGCTGCTATTTTTTTTTTCTTTTTCAGAGAAGCCCTGCCCAGATAGGAGGAATCTAGAAAGGCAGTGTGGTTGCAGTGGCCTTGCTGAGCTGCAGTGGGGTCTGCCCAGTTTGAACTTCCTGGCAGCTTTGTTTACACTGTGAGGGTAAAACCACCTACTCAAGCCTCAACAATGGCAGACGCCCCTCTCCCCACCAAGCTTGAGTGTCCCAGGTTGATCTCAGACTGCTGTGCTGCTAGTGAGAATTTCAAGCCAGTGGATCTTAGCTTGCTGGGCTCCATGGGGGTCAGACCCACTGAGCCAGACCACTTGGCTCCCTGGCTTCAGCTCCCTTTCCAGGGGAGTGAATGGTTCTGTCTTGCTGGCATTCCAGGTGCCACTAGGGTATGAAGAAAAAAAAAAAAACAACTTCTGCCACTAGCTTGGTGTCTGCCCAGACAGTCCCCCAGTTTTGTGCTTGAAATCCAGGGCCCTGGTGGTGTAGGCACCAGAGGGAATCTCCTTGTCTGCTGGTTGTGAAGAGTGTGGGAAAAGCACAGTATCTGGGCTGAAATGCACTTTTCTTCCCAGTACAGTCTCTCAAGGCTTCCCTTGACTAGGGGAATGAAATCCCCTGACCCCTTGCACTTCCCAGGTGAGGCAATGCCCCACCCTGCTTCAGCTCACCCTCTGTGGGCTACACCCACTCTCCAACCAGTCCCAATGAGATGAACTGGATACCTCAGTTGGAAATGCAGAAATCACCCACCTTCTGTGTCAATCTCTGTGGGAGCTGCAAACCAGAGCTCTTCCTATTTGGCCATCTTGCCAGCGGAACTGTAGATCAGACTCTTACAGGTGTGTGGCTTTATTTCTGAGTTTTCTATTCTGTTCCGTTGGTGTATGCACCTGTTTTTGTACAAGTACCATGCTGTTTGGTTTACTGTAACCTTATAGTCTAAAGTTGGGTAGTGTAATGCCTCAGGCTTATTTCTTTTTGCCTAGGATAGGATTGGCTATTCAGGCTTTTTGTTGTTGTTGTTCCATATTGATATGGTTTGGATCTGTGTTCCCACCAAATCTCATGTCCAGTTATCATCTCCAGTGTTGGAGGTGGGGCCTGGTGGGAGGTGACTAGATTGTGGGGGCGGTTTATCATGAATGGTTTAGCACCATCCTCTTGGCGCTGTTCTTGTGATTGTGAGTTCTCACAAGATCTGGTTGTTTAAAACTGTGTAGTACCTCCCCTAACTTTTTCTTGGTCCTGCCCCTGCCATTTAAGATGCCTGCTCCGGCTTTGCCTTCTGATATAAGTAGATGCTCCCTAAGGCCTCCCCAGAAACAGATGCTGTCATATTCCCTGTACAACTTGCAGAACTGTGAATCAATTAAACCTCTTTTCTTTATAAATTACCCGTTTTCAGGTATTTCTTTATAGCAATGTGATAACGGCTTAATATGCGTATGAATTTTAGAAGTTTTTTTGTAGTTTTATAGGAATAGTGGTGAATATGTAAATTTCTTTGGGTACTATGGCCATTTTAATTATATTGATTCTTTGAATCTAGGAATATGTCATGTATTTCCATTTATTTGTGTCATCTCTGATTTCTTTCAGCAGTGTTTTGTAGTTCTGCTTATAGAGATCATTCACCTCCTTGGTTAGCTGTATTTCTAGGGATTTCAGTTTCTTTGTAGCTATTGTAAATGGGATTGTGCTCTTGATTTGACTCTCAGCCTTGATGTATTGGTATATAGAAATGTTACTGATTCTTGTACATTGATTTTTATATCCTGAAACCTTGCTAAAATCATTTATCAGTTCTAGTAGCCTTATGGCAGCCTTTAGCATTATCTAAGTATAAATCATATTATCAACAAAGAGATGGTTTGCCTTATTCTTTTACTACTTGGATGCCTTTTATTTCTTTTTTTCCACAATAATGTTTATTATTATAGTAAATAAATAAAACTACTGTCCAATAAGCAAGTGGTTATTAATTTTTTCCTTCATTATTCAACCCCAAATTAGTCAAAGCATATTAGTTATTTACAAATAACCCTAAAGTGAGCACAAAAGACAAACATAGGCTACAATGGTAAAAATGTCATGCTTGAAGGCACCAGAGTGCTAATAACATAACATCAAAAGATTATTAGATAAGTTTCAGAAGGGATAAGAACCCCAGAGAGATTAGCCCCACTTTAGGGGTCACTTTTGGAGGTATTTTCCAATGTGAAGAACTGGCTAGGACTGCCAGTACTCTGTTGAATAGGAGTGGTGAGAGTGGTTTTTTTTTTTTTTTCCCTCCTTATTCCAGTTCTCAAAGAGGAATGGGTCTAGCTTTTCTCCATTTAGAACTATGTTGGCCGTGGGTTTTTCATAGACGGTTCTTACTATTTTTAGGTATATTATTTGGATGCCTAGTCTTTTGAGGGTTTTTCATCATGAAGGCATTTTTTTCTGCTAAATCTTTGGCCAACTTTCTTAAAATGATTTAATAAGTAAGCAGATGTTATCATTCTTTGTCCTTCCAGAAAATCAACAAGCAAAATGCCTTGAGCATTCCAAAATCTGTGGCCATGACCTTTGCTCTTGGCTGGTCTGATTTTGCTTTAACTGGATCCCTTCTGCCTCTTGATAGTTGCTGCCTAGATTGTGCTTTGTCTTCACGGGTTGTACTGGTAAAGCCATGTTTCATCTCCTATTACAGTTCTTCAAAGACATGCTCAGGATCTTGATCCACTTGTTTTAACATTTCCATTGAAAGCTCTGCTCTTGTCTGCAGCAGATCTGGATGCAGTGGTTTTGGTGCCCACTGAGTGGAAAGTTGCTCAACTTTAATTTTTCAGTGAGAATTGTGTAAGCTGAACCAACTGTGTTCATCATGATGTTTCTGCTGTTAACCATTCGTCCTCATCAATTAGGGCACAAGCAAGATTAATTTTTTTCCTGCATATTTATGTGGATGGCCTGCTGCTGCAGTCTTCATCTTTAACATCATCTTGGGCCTTCTTAAAATTAGTTATCCATTTGCCACCTGCTGATTTACTTGGGGCATTGTCCCCATAAACTTTTTGTAAAGCATCACTGATTTCACCATTCTTTTGCCCAAGCTTCCCTTTAAATTCAATGCTTGTTCTTATTTCCATTTTAGCAGAATTCATGTTGCTCTGATAGGGGCTCTTTTCAAACTGATGTCTTATTCTTCTTAGTACCTCATACATGGTTTTATTATAATATACATTTTCTATGGCCATTTTAAAGACCCCACGTATGTCTTAAGTAGAACAAATACATCATTGCCTCTACTTGTTCTCTCATATATGTGCAACTAACCATTGCTCAGGCCCTGTATATTATGGGGAAATTTAAATGATACTATGTTTATAATATTTCTTATTTAGTTATTGAGGACATCTCTTCATTGAGTCATGTCACTTTTTCTCTCATTTAGGCTTTGTAAAATTTTTTTGCATACATTTGTTCTTGTATATGGCAAACAGGGGTCTGGATAAGGTAAGTACTTTGTAAAAGTGTACGTAATTAAGGATTAAGGAAGACCTAGAACTTAGGCTTGCTTTCTTGATCCAGTTTTTTCCCAGTACATCCCATGGCTATATATATATATGTTATCTGTGTGTGGCTATATATATATATGTTGTGTGTGTGTTTGTGTATGTCCTAGCTTGAGCTGTTATAACTAAGTACCATAGATTGGGTGGCTTAAACAACAAACATTTATTTCTCATAGTTCTGTAGGCTGGCAAGTATAAGATCAAGGTGCCAGAAGACTGGGTGTCTAGTGAGGACCACTTCTCGTTCATAGATGATGGCTTCTCACTGTGTCTTCACATGGTGGAAAGAGGACTAGAAAGCTCTCGGAGATCTCTTGTAAGAGCACAAATCCCATACATGAGGGCTCCACTCTCATGCCTTAATTACTCTCAGAGCTCCTACCACCTAATATAATTGCAGTGAGGATTATTTCACGTATCAATTTTGTGAAACACAAACATTCATTCCATAACAATGTCAAAATATATAACTTGAATATGTAACTTATTAGTAAATAACAGATACACACATATAAATATGTAACATTAACAAATAATAGGTATACATATTTAAATGTAAATATAAATATTTCTGAGGGCTTAGTTTTAGAAATAAACTTATTTTGAATGATTTGGTTAAAAGCATATCTTTTTTACATTTTGGAGAAGGAAATCACATAAAGTAATGAAACTGCCATTAAACATTTGAAATAATTCTGCTGTGACTTATTGCTATTAAATACCCTTTTGAAATTGTTTAGTAACTTCCCTTGTATCTTTTATAATGTTAATATATATTTACTCATATTCATTTTAGTTTTATATGGTAGTTTTCTACATTTTTCATTGCTATTCTTAAATATTTAAAAAATTTCTTTAGGTTTTGGGGGAATCAGTGGTATTTCGTTACATGAGTAAGTTCTTTCATGGTGACTTGTGACATTTTGGTGCACTCATCACCCTAGCAGTATACACCTAACCCAATTTGTAGTATATTATCCGTCACCCCTTCCCTCACTTTTCCCCCAAATTCCAAAGTCCATTGTATCATTCTTATGCCTATGCAGCCTCATAGCTTAGATAACACTTATGAGTGAGAGCATACAATGTTTAGTTTTTCATTCCTGAGTAACTTATAATAATAGTTTCCAATCCCATCCAGGTTGCTGCGAGGGCCGTTAATTCTTTTTTATGGCTGAGTAGTATTCTGTCGTGTATATACCACAGTTTCTTTATCCACTCATTGATTGATAGACATTTAGGCTGGTTCCACGTTTTTGCAATTGCAAATTGTGCTGCTATAAACATGCATGTGCAACTATCTTTTTCATATAATGACTTCTTTTCCTTGGGGTAGATAAATGGATCAAATGGTAGCTCTACTTTTAGTTCTTTAAGGAACTGTGAGTATGGGATGTGTTTCCATTTGTTTGTGTCATTTATGATTTCTTTCAGCAGAGTTTTGTAGTTTTCCTTGTAGAGGTCTTTCACCTCCTTGGTTAGGTATATTCCTAAGGTTTTTTTTTTTTTTTTTTTTCCCCTAGATCTTGTAAAAGAGGTGGAGTTCTTGATTTGATTCCCAACTTGGTTGCTGTTGCTGTATCAGAGCTACTGATTTGTATACATTAATTTTGTATCCTGAAACTTTGCTGAATTCATTTATCAGTTCTAGTTTTTTGGATGAATCTTTAGGGGTTTCCAGGTATGCAATCTTAACCAGCAAACAGCAACAGTTTGACTTCTTCTTTATTAATTTGGATGCCCTTTATTTCTTCCTCTTGTCTCATTGCTCCGGCTAGGACTTCCAATACTATGTTGAATAGAAGTGGTGAGAGTGAGCATTCTTACTTGTTCCAGTTCTCAGAGGGAATGCTTTCAACTTTTCCCCATTCAGTATTATGTTGGCTGTGGGTTTGTCATAGATGGCTTTTATTACTTTGAGGTATATCCCTTGTATGCTGATTTTGATGAAGGTTTTAATTGTAACACAATGCTGAATTTTGTCAAATGCTTTTTCTGTGTCTATTGAGATGATTATGTGACTTTTGTTTTCAATTCTGTTTATGTGGTGTACCACATTTATTGACTTGCATATATTAAAGCATCTCTGCATCTCTGGTATGAACCTACTTGATGATGGTGGATTATCTTTCTGATATGCTCTTGGATTCAGTTAGCTAGTGGTTTGTTTTTTTTTTAAGGATTTTTCATCCATGTTCATCAGGGATTATTTGCAGTTTTTTTTGTTAGGTCCTTTCCTTTGGTATTATGGTGATGCTGACTTCATAGAAAGATTTAGGGAGGATTCACTTTTTCTCTATCTTGTGGAATAGCATCAATAGGATTGGTACCAATTCTTCTTTGAATGTCTGATAGAATTCATCTGTGAATCCATCTAGTCCTGGACGTTTTTTGTGTGTTGGTAATATTTTTGTTATTTCAATCTCACTGCTTGTTATTGATCTGTTCAGGGTTTCTAATTTTTCCTGATTTAAGCTAGGAAGATTTTATCTTTCCAGGAATTTATCCATCTTCTCTAGTTTTCTAGTTTTTATAGTAACCTTGAATGATCTTTTGTATTTCTGTGGTGTCAGTTGTAATATCTCCTGTTTCATTTCTAATTGAACTTATTTGGATCTTCTCCCTTCTTTTCTTGTTTAATCTTGCTAATGGTCTATCAATTTTATCTTTTCAAAGAACCAACTTTTTGTTTCATTTATCTTTTGTATTTGTTTTCTTTCAATTTCATTTAGTTCTGCTCTGAACTTAGTTATTTCTTTTTTTTCTGCTGGATTTGGGTTTGGTTTGTTTTTGTTTCACTAGTTTCTTGAGGTGTGACCTTAGATTGTCTATTTGTGCTTTTTCAGACTTTTTAATGTAGGCATTTAAGGGTATGGACTTTCCTCTTAGCACCACCTTTGCTGTCTCCCAGAAGTTTGGATAGGTTGTGTCACTGTTATTCAGTTCAAATAATTTTTAAATTTCCATCTTGATTTCATTGTTGACCCAATGATCATTCAGAAGCAGGTTATTGAATTTCCATGTATTTGAATGGTTTTGAAGGTTCCTTTTGGAATCGATTTCCAATTTTAGTCTACTGTGGTCTGAGAGAGTACTTGATATAATTTCAATTTTCTTAAATTTATTAAGACTTGTTTTGTGGCCTATCATATGGTCCATCTTGGAGAAAGTTCCATGCACTGATGAATAGAATGTATACTCTGCAGCTGTTGGGTAGAACGTTCTGCAAATATATGTTAAGTCCATTTGTTCTAAGGTATAGTTTAAATCCATTGTTTCTTTGTTGACTTTCTGTCTTAATGACTGTCTAGTGCCGTCAATGGAGTATTGAAGTCCCCCACGATTATTGTGTTGTTGTCTATCTCATTTCTTAGGTCTAGTAGTCATTGTTTTATAAATTTGGGAGCTCCAGTGTTAGGTGCATATATATTTAGGCTTGTGATATTTTCCTGTTGCACAAGGCCTCTTATCATTATATAATGTCCCTCTTTGTCTTTAATTGCTTTTGCTTTAAAGCTTGTTTTGTCTGATATAAGAATAGCTACTCCTGCTCACTGTTGGTGTTCATTTGCATGGAATGTCTTTCTCGCCCTTTTACCTTAAGTTTATGTGAGTCCTTATGTGTCTCTTGAAGGCAACAGATAGTTAGTTGGTGAATTCTTATCCATTCTGCAATTCTGTATCTTTTAAGTGAAGCGTTTAGGCCATTTACACACAACGTTAGTATGTGAGGTATTATTCCATTTATCGTGCTTCCGTTTGTTACCTGTATAACTTGTTTTTTAAAGTTGTATTTTTGTTACAGGTCCTGTGGGATTTATGCTTTAAAGAGCTTCTGTTTTGATGTGTCTCCAGGACTTGTTTCAAGATTGAGAGCTTTTTTTGGAGGGGGTGGGGAGTGGCAGTTCATGTAGTACTGGCTTTGTAGTGATGAATTCTCTCAGCATTTGTTTGTCTGAAAAAGACTGTCTTTCTTTTATTCATGAAGTTTGGTTTCACTGGATACAAAATTCCTGGCTGATAATTGTTTTGTTTGAGGAGGCTGAAGATAGAGCCTGAATCATTTCTATGGATTCCAGTGTTTCTGCTGAAAAATCTGCTGTTAACCTGGTTTTTCTTCATAGGTTACCTGGTGTTTTGCCTCACAGCTCTTAAAATTCTTTCCTTCATCTTGACTTTAGATAACCTGACAACAATATGCTTAGGCAACAATCTTTTTGTGATGAATTGCCCAAGTGTTCTTTGAGTTTCTTGTATTTGGATGTCTAAGTCTCTAGCAAGGCCGGGGAAGTTTTCCTTGATTATTCTCCCAAATATGTTTTCCAAACTTCTAGATTTCTCTTCTTAGGAATGCCAATTATTATTAGGTTTGGTCATTTAACATAATTCCAGACTTCTTGGAGGCTTCGTTCAGTTTTTGGTATTATTTTTTTCCTTTGTCTTTGTTGAATTAGGTTAATTTGAAAACCTTGTCTTTGAGCTCTGTAGTTCTCTTTTCTGCTTGTTTGATTCTATTGCTGAGACTTTCCAGAACATTTTGCATTTCTCTACATGCATCCTGTATTTCCTGAAGTTGTAGTTGTTTGTTGTATATGCCATCTATTTCACTGAAGATTTCTTCCCACATATCTTCTATCATTTTTCTGATTTCCTTAAATTGGACTTCACCTTTCTCTGGTGCCTCCTTGATTAGTTTAATCGACCTTCTGAATTCTCCTTCAAGTAAATCAGGGATTTCTTCTTGGTTTGAATCCATTGCTGGTGCACTAGTGTAATTCTGGAGAGATGTTAAAGAATCTTGTTTTGTCATATTACCAGAATTGTTTTTTCTCATTCCTTCTCATTTTGGTAAGCTATGTCAGAGGGAAGATCTGGGGCTCAAGGCTGGTGTTCAGATTCATTTGTTCCACAGGGAGTTCCCTTGATGTAGTGCTGTCCCCCTTTTCCTAGGGATGTGGCTTTCTGAGAGCTGAACTGTAGTGATTGTTATTTCTCTTCTGGACTTAGCTACCCAGTAGGGCTGCCAGACTCTGGGCTGGTACTGAGGGTTGTCTACAGTGTCCTGTGACGTGAACCATCTTCAGGTCTCTCAGCCATGGATACCAGCGCCTGCTCCGGTGGAAGTGGCAGGAGAGTGGAATGGACTCTGTGAGGGTCCTTGGTTTGGTTGTTCAATGCACTGGTTTTGTGCTGGTTGGCCGTTGCCAGGAGGTGGCACTTTCAAGAGAGCATCAGCTGTGATAGTACAGGGAAGGTTAGGTGGTGGGTGGGGCCCTAGAATTCCCAGGAGAATATGCTCTTTGTCTTCAGCTCCCAGGCTGGGTAGGGAGGGACCATAAGGTGGTGGCAAGGTTAGACGTGTCTGAGCTCAGACTCTCCTTGGGCACTTGGCTTGCTGTGCCTGCCGTAGGGGATAGAGGTGTGGTTCTTGGATCAGTGGAGTTATGTTCCCAGGAGGATTATGGCTGCCTCTGCTGTGTCATGCAGGTTGTTGGGGAGGTGGGGGAAAGCCAGCAGTTACAGGCCTCACCTAACTCCCACACAACCCAAAAGTCTGGTTTCATTCCTACTGTGCCCTCTCTAGTAGCACTGAGTTTGTTTCCATGCTATGGGCAAACAGAGCTGAGAACTTGCCCTGGGCTATCAGCCTCCCGGCTGAGAAAGCAAGCAGAGCTTTATTGCCTCCCTGCCTGTAAGAGTCTGCACATTGGTTTCATGCCCTCCCCCTGAGTTCTGGCCAGGAGACTTTGCCTTTGGTTGGGATTGTTAGAGTTCAGCTGGAGGTTTCCTTCTCCCTATGGCCTTTTCCCAGTTCCTCTGCAGCCCTCCTCAAAGACTCCTGTGAGATAAGTCAGAAGTGGCTTTCCTGTGGACCCAGAGAACCCACAGGGCTTTTCCCACTGCTTCCTGTATTGCACTCAGCTCTCTAAATTGAATCAATTGCAGGTAAGGTCAAATCCTCCTTCTGTGATCTATACATTTGGGTTCCCCAGTTAAGGTGTATGTTTGGGGGTGGCCCTTTCCTACTTTTACTATTTGGGCACTTATAGTATTTGGCTGTCTCCCAGGTCCTGCAGAAGCAATCTGCTTCCTTCAGAGGGTCTGTGGATTCTCTCAGCTTTCCTGGTATATTCCTGCCATCGTTCTGGAGCAAAAGTTCATGATGCAAGTCTCCACATGCTGCTCTGTTCATTAAAGTGGGAGCTGTAATTTAGTCCTGCCTTCTAGCTGCCATTTTCCCTCTATGTCTCATTTTCTACTTCTACTTAATACTTTCTAAACATATAACTGAATACTAGTTTCAGATATGCAAAAGTATATTATTTCATGTTTTCTTAATTTTATGATTAAGCTTTTGGATTATCTATTAGTTTTGTAAGAGAGATGTTTGATTTTTCAAAATCGACTTGTTTTTTAATTTTCATTTTATTTTTAGTTTCCCTTAACTTAGCTTGTTTTATAGTTTAACGCTTTATCATAACACTTTTGTTATGATATAGAATAGTTTGATATTAGTGTTCTAGAATTAAGGGTTTGATTGTATTCCTTGAAATTTGGCTTGGATTTCTTTGTTTCACTTGAGAGTGTTTGGGGGCCTAAAGGTGTTACTAAATATTCATTGTGATGTGTCTTGATGATATGATTATGATTAATCTTATGTCATTTAATGAACTGTGAGGCTTACTCTGTCTGAAGCCTTATCCTCTGCCTGGCAGAAGCCTGTGGGTCAGAGCTTACCTCTGGAGCCACTGCTCGGATGAGCCCCAGCCCCTGCACTGTGGTCAAGCGACCTTGTACAAGACCCTGCACTTCTTAAACCTTGCTCCCATCAGTGAGATGGGGACCCCGGTGGTACCCTGGCAAAGTTTGGCTATTAGGATTCAGGGAAGTAATCCAGGAGGTGTGTGTGCAGTACAAAGCTCAGAGTGAGTGCTCAGTCGTTGGCTGTATTGGTGACGGCACTGCTGTGGCTGCTTTTAGGGCTGTGGCTCTAAAAGTGAAGCAAAAGAGCTCACTGTGCATTGGGTACAATCCAGATGCATAAGCAGGCAGACACATAGCAGATGCAGAGGTCACTGGCCCTTGAGAATCATAAAAAGAGGGCTACCAGAACACAGAGAATCGTGAAGCTTAACCATGGTGTGACTCCCCACAACTGGGAAAGACAACTCAGAAGTGGGGCTTTGGGCTGGTTCCTGAAGAGTCAGTAGGCGTTTTCAGTTAAAGGTAATTTTCTTACATTAATTCACTCTTAAATGTTCAGGGCA